>JAMXBD010003396.1:0-122459 GCA_024138025.1 Combretum micranthum | reverse complement strand
TCTAGAGGGAAAGCCACAGCCCCCGGACCTTACTTCGTCCTCCTCGCTTAGGCTCTTAAGACGGCCCTGGTACGACCGTATCTAGCACACATTATGCTAATGCAAATGCAAATGCAAATTATAAAACAAACTCTCTCTTTTTTCTTTCATATTTGTAAGGTTAGTATATATTTACAAAGCAATTATTCAAGATAATATACAAAGAATCATATATTCACAAAAATTGAGCAAGGATAAATTTAAAATTTAAAATTCCTAAGTGGCTAACCCTCTTTTTTTTTAAAAAAAAAAATTGAAGTCCCCAGTGGAGTCGCCAAGTTGTCGAGCCTGGATTTTTTCCACTATCTATCTGGTTCATTTCTCCTAACCCGATTCACATTAAACCCGAACCCATTTAACATGAATCCTCGACTAGGGTTAAAAGAAATTTTAATTTTTGAAAACTTTTTAGAGTCGCCACCCGATATAAATCGGGAAAAAATAAAAGCTAAGATCAATGGGTCGGTTGATCCTAACTTAGCTACTAGTCTGCGAAACTTGATTTAAAAAAAAACAAACTTTTAAAACCAGATATCATGGATTCGGGGGGCTAACCTATTAAAACCAAATCGGTTACCACTTTCGGAATTTTAAACTTATGATATATCCTTTTCATGCTAAAAAAAAAATCAAATAATATATTACATAACAAATATTTGCAAGTCAAATCATTTATTTTTATTTTTATGTGCTTTTCTTCATTTTTATTTTTATTATTTTTTTAGAACATAAACATCAACAAAATATCTTATATTTACAAAAATATTTATTCACAATAAAAAAACAAAAACATTTTTTTATTTTTTATGTCGCCCCGCAGGTGCCTACGTACTCGCTAATCGAGATTAGACAAAACGTAGTTCTTTAAAAAAACTTAGTTTGTTGGTCAATTTTGATTTTTTGAACTCTTTTCACTTTATATTCATTAAATTTTGAATTTTTATAAAAAAAATTATTTTTGATAATCCTATGATCTAATCAATTGATTTTCATTTCATGAAAACATATTTTTCTAAGTTCAAAATCATTTTTTATTATTTTATTATTTTTTTAAAAAATTTTGGTTTTGGAAAATCAAAATTTATCATTTTTATTTATTTTGTTAATTTATTATTATTATTATTTTATTTTTTATTTTTTATTTTATTATTTTTTTTAAAAATCATCACATAAATTCACAACATATTCAGAATATATTAAAATATATTAAAATTATTTTTCATGCATTAAATATGCATTTTCTAAAAGCAATTTATGTATAAATACATACTAAAAATATTCAAAAAATATCAAAAAAAATAAATTTATATAAAAATAATTATTTATATTTTTCTGGATTTTTTTGTATTTTTTTGAATTTTTTATGAATTTTTATGAATTTTTTACTATTTTTATTATTTTTCGAAATTAATTATATAATAAAAATATAATAAAATAATGCGGATTAACCTGGACCGTCGGATGAAGCGGACGAGATCTGGAGCGTCGATCGCGTTGACTGATCCTGATCGTCTGATCGAATTGACCAAATCTGGAGCGTTGATCGAGATGATTAAATCTGGGCCGTCTGATCTGCTTGATGAAATCTGGGCCGCTGATCTGTTTGATCAAATCTGGACCGTCTGATCTGCTTGATGAAATCTGGGCCGCTGATCTACTTGATCAAATCTGGACCGTCTGATCTGCTTGATGAAATCTGGGCCGTTGATCTGCTTGATCAAATCTGGACCGTCTGATCTGCCTGATGAAATATGGACCGTCTGATCAGAGTTGACCGTTGACCGATGACCAACGACCGTTGATCGATGACCGACCGGGTTGGATTCGGATCTTCGGGTCGGATCTCGGAGCTCCGGCGGATGAAGAAGACGATGACGCGACTTTTCGGGGCGGATTCCGGCGGCTCCGGTGGTCCTCGGTGGCTGGAAGCTTGTCGGCCCGACTCCTATGGTGGTGGCCCGTCCTTTGGTGGTGGTGGCGTTCACTCAGAACGGCGGCAAGGGGCGGTTCCGGCGGTGGTTGTACGGCGGCGCAAATCCGAAAATTAAAAAAAAAATTTCAGAGGTTAATTTGATCAAATCCAAGCACACTAAAACATCAAAATTAGGTTTCTAACATTCCTAACACACTCAATTTTGATCAAATTCGATTCAATCACTTCGAATTTGAAAAATTCGAATTTTTCTTCCTAAATTCAAGAATATAGAATTGATATGGTTATGTATGTGTTTTCTTGAAATTGACTTGTGCCTTTTGATCCTAGGACCTCCTATTTATAGGTTGCAAGCTCAATTTTACATTTCAAACAGTTTCGAAAATGAATCGTTTTTTTTTTTGCCTCTTTGTTTTTCCACGAATTTAACCAAAAATTTGGGCTTGATTCATTCTTAACCGATGAATTGATGATTGATCCTTCATATTCCATGTCAGATTCATCCAATGTGGATAGATTAATTGTCCAATTTCATCAATTTTTGTAACTCCTCATTCATGTGCAATTGAATGCTTTATAAATTGAATTTTGTGACTTTTGGGTTGTTTTTTGCACTAATCTTTCATGTTCTATAACCACTTTGCAATTCTATCATCAATTTTGACAATCAATGATGTCTTGTCAGTTAAAAACTGATGCAAAGTAAGGCAAAAAGTCACATTTGAGGAAGATGCAAAGGCAAAAATAATGAGATGATAAAAAGACAAAATTTTGCCTTTGTTAGGGTTTGAACTTGTGTCATTGAGCTTGGATGTGTGTTTGGATCAATGCATTTAACCAACAGGCCATTTGGCCTGTGCCTTGATCACTTAGCCAATTTCATCAATACTTAAGGCTTTTTTTTTTAAATGAGTTTAATTAAATTTTAAGCCTTAATTAATTGGGCAAAAATTGGGTGTCTACAATACTTTTGCAGTTTTTAGGGATCCACTCCATAGAATATACCCACTCCTACAATTGTCACCCTTCATACATTTCACATCACTTTTACCTAATTTCTCCAAACTCCACATTATTATCGTCTCCCTTCACCTAATTTCTTATCAACCTTCATATCACCATACCTTCACATACCAACTCAACATTCACAGACCCTATATATATATATATATATATATATAGCACATCCATTGTCATCTTGATCATCATATGACTAGCCTTATGGGGTTGGAGTTTGGTCTTTGATAGACCACCATCTACACATTATACTCTATCCATCTCCTTTCCATTCATTTTTTTTTTCACTTCACCCATACACTTCCACCAGCCTCATACGTAACACCATCCCTTACCAAGCTTCACTATGGAGTTGGAACCCAAAATTATTGAAGAGAAATTCTTGGTATTTCCAAGTGTACTCCATCCTTATCTTTTGTAATAGATCGTGTACATATTATTATCATTAATGGAATTCCACTTTTCAGTATAAGATAAACTTGGCTAGTGAGATTATGTGATGGGTTTGCAGATTTCCTAAGCAGCCAACTAGCTTTTATAATGAGTTTTGTTAATTTGGAATTTTGATTATTTTTATTTCAATGTTCATAAAATAAATTTGTCTATGAATCTCTTATGAATCAGGTTTCAAGATATTCGAGAGAGATTTGAGAACCAATTAAAATGGAATATACGATTTCAAAATCGACATGCAAATGTGTGATTTTGGCAAATCATAAAACTCACACTTTTAATGCGATTGGAAATGTTGTTTAAGACATGGACACGGATAATTACTTGAACCACAAATCTAATTAAAATAACATTGCTTGTGAAAGGAGTGTATTATGTACCTGTTGATTGTGAATGGATTACTCGAGATGGTTATCCATGTTAAGATTGTAATTTTGCAACTCAAGAGGCAAACAGATTCTTATGACTTTAATTAAAATCCAAATAAGCAAATCTGATTATAACTACAATGTAATGAACGAGAATCTTAGCCATACCACTACATAATTCCACATTTCATCACTGAAAGAATTTCTAAGAATAATTTTAGTGTTAATGTAATTTTTTGTGTTAACTTAGTTATAATTTAGCTAGTTACAATTTTGAGGATTAGCTTAAGTTGCAACTAATTTTTGGAATCCTCCATATTGATTTGCTTCGCTTAGATTAGGGTCATTATAATCTAGTACTTAGTTACAAGCTCCCTATGAATCATGACCTTCAATACTCTCACTAAGTTATATTTACATGATCGGTACAGTTTCCAGTAGCTTTCACACATAATTCGATTTTATTGAAAAGTGCATTTATAGTTATTTGACAAACATAAAATTAGCGAGAGCAAAAATACATTCAAGCATTAATGAAAATATCATAATAAATGAGGATCCTCATTTCCCTTTAATCTTTTTTGTGACCACCAAGCCTCATCCGGATTAGCTTGCATTTACTTAATTAAGTTGATATTTAATAATGAATTAAGAGTGGTATAACACTGACAACCAGTCAAACGATACATTCTTTTATAGCACGAGAATATTTGTGTGTGTGTGTGTAAGTGCAACATTAAGAGCATAAATTTGGGCATCCTAGAATTAGAATGCAATTTTCACCCTTGTACGCAACGTAAATGTTAAATTTGATCACTCCATGTGAAGGTACATTTGAAAACCTATAAAAATGATTGTAAGATTGTGTTGAGTTAAAATGAGAGAGGTATCGCAACAACAAGAAATAATATTAAAACTATGGAAAGTAGCTAGGATATAATAGAATTTATTGTAGTACATAGTGAAATGCATACTTATTAAATATATTATTCATTTATTTAGATGATCCCAAATTGGATTGTAAAAATATATAATAGAATTTATTGTAGTACATAAAAATGATTGTAAATGTTAAATTTGATCACTCCATGTGAAGGTACGTTTGAAAACCTATAAAAATGATTGTAAGATTGTTGAAAGTTGATTTAAAATGAGAGAGGTATCACAATAATAAGAAATGATATTAAAACTATGGAAAATAGCTAGGATATAATAGAATTTATTGTAGTTGTCCATATAACAACTCATTCCTCAGATCGATCCATTCTATGGAAATCTCATCCTCTGCCAATAACTTGTTTCCTTGCTTAAGAATTCCTACTCTAAAAATTACTCTATTTATTGATTTCCCACCAAAAGAGTAGTGGGGACAACTATTAGAAGACAAATTTAAATAATTAAGCCCAACTTGTCATGCCCCAAAGGGTATTCTAAACATGGCAGTCCGCCGCATACTTTATTAAAGTTTAAGAATGATGTTCCTTAGTCATGCAAAAGCTTTGACACCTTATGCAAGGCGTATTTTCACATCAAAGGAGACAACGATGGGATATGTTGTTCAAGATAGTAAAACTTTGCAACCAAGAAAAGACTTAAACATTCATATTCACATCTTAATGGCCAATAGTCTTACAATATCATGGGGGCATTTCCCCAATAAATCCCAAAACAAACATAGTCTTACTTAAACAGATAACTATAGCTAAAATTTTAAAGGAAATTTAATCTAGAGTATTTAAATAGAATTTCCCCCAAAAGCATAAGTTCTACCTAGACCGACAGGGTGATATCGGGTACAAAAACAAGGAACCTGCAACATCAAAAATCTATTTGGGAGAGCATATGAAATGCAACAATCATATGATCAACCAATAGATACGACTATCCAAATTTGCATATAGAATGGATTTATGCTCTCCATTTGAGGTTAGGAAATGCTTTGAATGGATCCAACGACCTTCTTGAAATTTGCGCCCGTCTTGGGATTCCAATCAATCGTATTACTAGTCCCCGGGTTTCTCTTACCTAAAGCGATTGATCTAGCTTGGTTACACCATACGGCGTATTCCCCAAACATCCTAATTCCTTAAGATTTAACTAAGTAACTTACCTTTCCAGTCCCATGCTGAGGAGTAGTTGCAAAATGCGAATATGATATTTTAAGTGATATGCATGATCAATTTAGTTATAAGGAATTTTCGATCCACAATTAATCTCATTTAAGGCAATCAATCAATATTCGCACACATAGCATAAAACATATAAACAATTTACATTTGTTGATTTCTCTCAAGAGATGATTTTGATGATAACAAAAAGAGTTAAATGTTTCTCATATAATTTGTTTAAGTGTGCAGCAATGAATGTTAGCAATATAGAATCATATCAGAAAGTTTATCAGAAGGTTAAATGTTTTTTATTTAAGCATGATAATACATCAGAAGGTAACTCAGAGACTTGGACATAGAGAGAATAACTTTTCAGAAGGAAACTCAGAAGGTACATGAACTGCACAAAATCAAGTGAATTCAAACGTGATTCAGATTTTGAAGACCTAGCTCCAAATGTTGAGTATAAATTGGGTGTTATACTCAATGTTCCACAAAGTTGAATTAAATCCACAGGGCTTATTTTTTAAAATCATTTGAAGGAACACGAAAATTCTGTCGAAGGAAATAAACGTTCAATTTCAAGAAGCTAAATCTGATTTTTATCAAAAGTAAATTTTTAAGGAGCAAGTTAGTTTGTGTAATGAGAAGGATTTACAAGGTCAGAATTTTATGGAATATGTCCAAATTATTCACGCAAAACAGGAAGATGAGCATGAACAGTGGATAACGTGCAGTGATTCAACACGGTCAAGTTCAAGTCCAATTTTCCAGTTTTTAGATAACCATATCAGTTGAAAAGATATATTATCATATGAAGCTGGATTATGAAGATAAATTCAAGATTTCAAATTCAAATTGAGTCAATTGAAGATAAGTTGAAGCTGATATCTCGGAAGTGAATAAGCTGATCTTACGGACGGAAAATCTGGTAGAATTAATCCATTGATTGTCTAGCCGTTGCAGTGGTGAGAATAAAACAAAAAGAACGAGGCAAAAGATAGAACAACTCAGAACAACAAGAACACGAAAACTTAGAAAGTTCAAAAAGCATTCATACGAAAACTGTCAAATTTTATTTTCTACTGTTCATTGAGCAAAAAGTTGAGGAAACTCAAATTTTATATTCCTCTTGATTTGATTTTACTCTTTGTGAGTTGAGAGTTACAAGTAGGCTTAGTTGATTGATTGTTTGTGAGAATCAAGCTAAGTGAATTGTAGCCAAAAGATTGACAAATACTTCTTGTAACTTCTTTGATTTGATTGGATAGTGGAACACAACCGGTGAGGAGTACCGGGACCCTGGCTTGGAGCTAGAAGAGGATTGACGCACGAGGCGGAACCTCTATACGTCGATTTGCAATTTCTTCTCCTTATTTCTTTTTATTCGAATTTAATTGTTTATGTTTTATATATGTGTTATATGCTCAGAAGGTTAATCAGAAAGTTCATTGCATATAGTTATTTACTCAGAAGGTTAATTAGAGAGTAAATTGTTAACATTTTTCTTACTCAGAGAGTTAGGCGAAGGTTTATTTGAAAGTGTTGTTTCAATTTTAATCCGAATTTTTCCTTAAAGCTTTTATTTGTTAAGATTATTGTCTTAAGAAAGTTTTAAAGCCATTTTAGTTGAATAACCAAGTGGTGTGAAATTTTTTTTCAAAATTTTGAAAAGTAAATTTTATAACCAATTCACCCTCTTTGGTTATCTTTTCGGGACCAACAACATTAATTAGCCAATCGAGTACTGGTATACTTATCGTTCATATATCATATATAACGAATCACATACATAATCCTCATGATAACCCGCATGTATACCAATTTTTATCTTTTCTTAACATCTAGTGCTCTATTCTATAAGCACATGCGTGAATACATAAAACATAAAAGAAAACTACTCGGCCATGGCGATCTCTATCAATCGAAATAATCATTGGGAAAGAGAAGGTCTTGGTCCTCATCACCTAGATAAAAAAATACCCAAAATGAGTTTTCCATTCAAGTTCTACTTAAATTTTCTCATTCTATTTTGTTATTTGTGTCAAAATTCGGGTTTATGGAAATTCCAAATTAAAATGGTCATAGATTGTTCATTTTAAACTTGGAGTCTCACATATTAAATGTCATTTTCTACCTACTCGAAAAGATCTATCTATTTCCAAAGTTATTTTTAACATTTAAAGCCATTTGAGTTTCAAAATGGTTCGGTACATAACTGATACAAATTTTCAGCCCTCAAAATAATTTTTTTTCTAAGCTTTTCATCATCCAAAAATACCATAGCAGCATATATATATATTTATATAGTTGAAAAATCCTTCTTGTATACATATGAATTCACATTACATGCATGACTCTAGTGGTGTTATTCCAACAATGATTTTTCCATAAAACAATTCATTATAAGTTGAAAAGATGAAGTTTGCAAAGCCTTTCTTCAAATTGTTGGAAGGAAATTAAAATTGTGAGTTATTGCAAATGAGTGCTTTCCTATTATAACTATTATTTTCATACTTTCTTAACTTCATCAAAAGATCAATTTATCTTTTAAATACTTGATTACTTAGGTTGTCCATCAATTTTATTTTCAGAGTTGCTTTTAAGTTTAATTTAGAAAAATTGTTTGGTTTTCAATATTTCTCAAAATGTTGGTATAAACATTTTAAATAAGTTTTTAAGAAAATCTTGCATAACAAAGAATTATCAACCTTAAAATGGGTTCATTTCATTATTTAGAAAGGGGGTAGTTAAATCACTATCCTAAATTCAAGTTGAAAATCTCTGCTAAGTTTTAAAAAAATCATTCCACTTTTCCTCGAGGGCCTAATCCTATTTTATGTACAAGAAAATAACTTATTTTGTTGTATTGAAAATTTTATAAACACATCATCCTAAGTGTTAAATGAGAATTTTTCATAAGTGTTAAAATCATATTTATTAGGAGTTTAGTCAAATTTTTTAAGCAAAAGAAAATAACTCCTTTTATTTCCATAAAATTTTTAGTAAGACAACAATATTATAGTCATGTATGAATATGAACATATAGTTATGTTATATGATAAAAATAACTCATATATAAAAATAAAAGGTATAAGAAATCAAATAAGCATATATATATATATAGATAGATAGATAGATATAAGAATAAGAAAAATATGGAAGTCTTAGTTTGTATCAAGACTTCTCGGATTAAGAGATGGACTAGTCTCATAAGGAAAAGTAAGAAAATAAGATAAGAAAAATCATGAGAGTCTTAGATTAGTGTCAAGGCTCCTCGGACATAGATTATGGACAAGTCTTATAAAAGAATAGAAAAATGTTTTGACTTGATGAGGACAAGTCCAAGACTAGAATGACTAGTCTTAATAAATTGTAAGAAACATAAAAGCATAAATAAAAAGTTATGCTAGTGACCTTATAAGCTTTAAAGATATATAGATACATATATATACATAATAATATATAAAGAGTTAAGTTAGAAGCAATAATAAAATAAGAACATAACAACATTATAAATAAACATGATGTTGAACAATGACATGAACAAGTTGTTATTTTCATGATCTCATCCCTAGCATAGTGCTCATGGGGTTTTAGAAATCAAAATAACAAGGTGTTCATGTTATGTTACATGAAGAAAAAAAAAGGTTTAAAAGTTTTAGCTAAGGTTAATGGTAGATGAAAGAACAAATGGTGTGTTGGTTATTTTCTTGTATGGAGAGAGTCATTATATGGAGATGGAAAGAAGAGAGTGTTAAGAGAAAATTATTGGAGAGAAAGTTGTGAAGAGATTTGATAGAGTTTTGATATGGTAAAAAAGTGCGTGTAAAGAATGGAAGAGGGAGGGAGCATTTATAGAGTTTGGAGTAAAAATTAGATATAATAAAATAAATTGAAAAAAATAATTGAGGAAGAGAGAGAGAGGGTTGCGCCGGCCATTGAAGGAGGGGAGGGGAAAGATGATAAAATTGATTTTTTTTGTAAAAAAAAACTAAGTAAAGTGTAAAAAAAGTTTAGTAAAAAGTAGTAATGGAAAAGTAAATGTAAGAAATTGTTTATAGGTTGTAAGAAAAAGTAAAGATAAATTGAGAGTAGTGAATAATAAATAAATAGTAGACTGAACAAATAAAATGTCAATAGTAAGGAAAATATGCAAAAACGAGCTATATCTGATATTTTTAGAAGCCGAAAAATTATAAAATTAATATTTTACAATTTCTCATCAAATTTCGATCATAGATATGCTATCGGAATATTTCGGACTATACTCAAGATTACCTTATTTTTATTGTTTTTAGATTTGGTATATCGGATTACCGAATCTAGATTTACTAGATTTAATATAGAATTAGATTGATCTTAGGGTTTCAATTTGACTTTTAGTTCTTAGGGTTTACTTATAATTACCGTAAAATATAAGGGTTTACACAACCCAAGCAAATACATTTGGTTGTCCATAATATGCTTAACCTTACTTAAATACAATTGGTTGAATTAGTAATGTTCCTTGTTTGCTGGGATGAAAACTTCCACCAACACTACAGTGAGAACCTAAGTTAGTGGCTCTATAGCTACTACGCTATAACTACCACATATTAATAACCATGGGACATTCTAAAGCCCAAGTTTGCTTACATATGATCTTTGTCCCGTCATTCTATTTCTCTCCATTAATTTCATATTCACTTAATTGTTAGTTTGATCACACTGATTAATGCTGATACTCATTAACCTATTTTTGTATTATTGTTTTCCAGACCGTTGATTTAAGAGCCTAGATCCAAAAGTGAGGAGAGATTCAAAGTTACTAATAAATGGGAATAAAATTGGGAAAAAAAGAAAAAAAACAAAGATTATAAGATATTCTCTAACAAATCGGAATATAAAATCCCCGGGAACCCTTTCTGTACCAACTTAGGACAACAACGCTCCCCCCTCGTCTCGTCTCGTCTCGTCTCGTCTCGTCTCCTCTCCTTTTTCTTCTCTCTGATAACCCTAACCGAGTCTTTTTATCCTTAATCTCACATTCGCAATCAAATTAGAAACCCTAACCTGGCAACCTTGACAGTCCATGCTCAGCCGCCGTAAGAAGGACCAAGGAGAGAGTGGTTGTCGCCCCATCGTTAAATGCTCTCTCTCCCCCGTCCTTCTCCACCACCTTTCTATATCCTCCTCTCCAATTTCATGTCTCCATTATCTCCTTCTCTCTCGTCTTCGCTGCTCCACTCTCCAGGGTCTTCTTGTTCTCCAAAAACCCTAGCTGCTCCTTGTGCCTTCTCTCAATCACCGCTTAAATCCACACGTTGCTGCGTTCATCCTTCTATTTCTCCAAGATGAGCAATCCTAAGTATATTACACTTGAACTACACTTACGATTATTAATTTTTTCGTGTAAAACATCCTAATTTTGTTAATATGGTTCTTGTTGAATTGGATTAAGTTTATCTTCGTATCATCATGTTGGTGTTTGAGCAAGTGTGGAAAATTTCAAACTTTAATAACTCATTGCGCCATTAAGAATCAGAAATTTTTTCCCCCCCTTTTTTACTGAGATGCGTGTGCTCGTGTGTGTGTTTTTCTCACATTTGTTACGAACTAAAACTTTGAAACTGCTACATATTATCATGCTAATTCTAATTGTTGTAGAGACTAGTAGCTTTTAGTGGTAGAAGATGGTTTTCATGGCGGGCCTCATTGCTGGTTAATTATTATGGTAGATAATAATGGGCGATGAATAGAATGATTTCCTTTGATTTTGTCATTTTCCATCACTGGGTAACTACCATCACCACTGGCCATTGGTTCTCATTTTCGCACCCCACTATCATTTTTTTCACTAAAAAATGGCCGGTGACTGCAACTTTTTTGTGATTACTATGATGTGACCTTTTCAAACATTGTACATAACGAAAGTGTAAAAAGTTTTTTTTTTTTTTTTTGTGGAAAAAAAATTATGGCTTTTTTTTTTTTTTCTTGAGAGGTCTTTCCTAATAAGAGTTTCAAGAGACTGTTAGTGCTGGGCGATTGTTTACCTAGAAATTAAGGGTGCGGGACAAAGAAATTGTTAGCAAGTGATGAATTATGACAGTGATGTCTATTCATTTAAGAAGCAAATAATGGTCATTTATTTTGGATGGAACTTGTTTTTACATGCCCTATTAAATTTTTGTCTTTATATACTTGTCATTAAGTCTTATGGTGGGTTTTATTTCACACCTAATCTAAGACCGTGTATTATAATTAGATGTACTGTCTATAGCTATTGAGTATGTTTCTGGTGTGGATATCGCATACTCTGTGCACCTCTGGCCTTGAAGCAGTAAAACCTGAACGAGTAAGAGATGATATTTTGGTCCCTCTAATGATTCATCCCTTTATGTAAGTAGTTTTTTCTTAGAGGAAGTCTAAGGCCTGTTGGATATATAAAACATTGTGGAAATGAAAGTCTTACATACAGAAGCTCTGCAACATGTTTTTTTTACTTGGGTCCTTGGTGTGATCCCAACAGTTTCTTCAGACAAAATGCTGTAACTAGAAGGGTACCTGTATCTGTGTTCACTATATTCTCGTCATACATATAAAAGTGAGGATGGTTTGTGTGGAACTCTTTTTAAAGGAGTTGTCTATAGCGACTGCGAATGGTTTTTCTGTCGTTGATAAATTGATCATTTGCTTTCACATTTTTTTTCTCTTTCATCGTAGGAATGATATCTGTATGTGTGCTTAGACATTTTGTTTTTGACCTTCTAGATTATTCCTTCTGGATATACAGATCATTAACCAACAAATAATGCATTAATTTGTGTTCTTGGTTGGTAGAAAAATAAGAAGCAACTATTTGCTAGATTTTTTTCTTTGTTGTGAATGCACCACTGAATAAGTTATTTCTTTATTTATTTTTAAAGCTTGGTGATACTTATTTTTTGTAAAGGAGGTATTCCTTTTTAAGTGTTAGTGAAGTTTTATTTGCATACCAGCACTAAACGTTGCCTTTTCTCGAACCTGAGCAGTTACTAATTTTTGGTTCATTCACGGAAGATGAAACTAAGTCAATTCTTCTTAGCCAGTCTTCTAAGAATACAGAAAAGACTTCGGTGAAACCACAGTTGCAATTTGGTTCATTGAATCTTCCAGTTGGAAGTCCATTAGTTGGTGCTGATGTCAGATCTCAGATAAATCCAAGTAGCAAGGGGATTCTTGATGCCAAGCCCCCGCAACCTGCTAAGAAAGAGTCACAATTGCAAGTTGTAGGAGGGGCAAGTGACACCCATTTAGGGGTCTCGGAAAAGAATGGGAACTTATCTAATATGAACCATTTTTCTTCAGTCAGCAACGGAGTGAACAATATTGATGTTGACCATGTAATTTCAACGCCATTGAAACAACTGCAGGCAGGAGATAGTCCAAGAGATCATTCTCAGAGATCTATTTTCCATATACTTGATGGGGATAAGAGTGATAAAGCTGAAGATTCTCCAGTTGTTGTGCCCTTGGAGGAAGGGGAGAATACAGAGAATGGGACTCTTTCTCCTCAGGAGGAATTGTTACCACGGGCTTGATAAACTTTGGAAATTTATGCTTTCTCAACTCAACTCTTCAGGCTCTTCTTTCCTGCTCTCCTTTTGTTCAGCTGTTGTTGGATCTTCGACGTCGAAATATCCCAAAGGTATTTAGATGGTTTACTTGTTTGGGATATAGCCGATTATTTAATTTCATATAAGTGACTTATCAAAGCTTTGCAAATCCTTTTCTTTGGCCGGCCAAATGTCACAAGCCTAATGGACTGTTTCTGTACTTTCAATATTTTAGGTTGGCTATCCAACATTAAAATCATGGAGTTTATCTCTGAATTCCGGGTGCCTGCTGGTTCCAGCTCTTCCAACAAAGATACAAATATTATTGAGACAGGCAGGCCATTAAGCCCTACCATGTTTGAAGTTGTTTTGAAGAACTTTACTCCAGATGTGCAAAATAATACAACAGGCAGACCAAGGTTGCACATTCTTGTTTAATTATTCTTAATTTTTTCTGAAGTAAGCTTGTGATCTTCTGTTAATTTCCCACAATTGAGGTCCTCTACTGCCAACATGCTCTGCCCAATTTTTCTGCTGTAGAAAGATTGTATTTGAATATGAAAAGATTGAGTAGCATGTTCTGAAAACAAGTACCTAACCACTCAGCTATACCTAAATAAAAACACAAACTTTTTTTGGTGGGTGTGTTCTGTTTTTTATTTTCTATGTGAAGAAAGATTGGGCTCCTTGAAATTTTCTCTAGTTCTATAAACAGTAGAATAGGTGTTTTCCTGATAAGAAGCTCATTGATTTCTCTACCATTGTTATTGCCAGGCCGATTATGTCACTCTTTGATGTGCTAAGTCTTCCAGCTGATGCTACTCCTTGCAAATAGTATGTGTTGCATGCTGTGTTTTGCAAAGTGACTGGTGTTAATGTTATATTAGAGTAATAGGATCTCCACAAATTGCCCAAAATATTAAGGAAATAAATATTGTTTATGTTCTCCACACAATTTGTTTGGGTGCATGCTTTTATAGTATCCACAATGGTTACTTTTTTAAGTTACTTTACGAATGTTAGCTTTCATTCATTTCAGATTGTTTTACTTTGTCGTATTATTCTTCAGGCAAGAAGATGCTCAGGAATTTTTGAGTTTTGTCATGGATCAAATGCATGATGAATTACTTAAACTTGGAGGAATGAATGGGGAAAAGTCATCATTAATTACTTCTTCTCAAGGGGATGAATGGGAAACTGTTGGGCCAAAGAACAAATCAGCGGTCACCAGAACACAGAGTTTTGTTCCATCAGAGCTGAGTGATATCTTTGGAGGACAGCTCAGAAGTGTGGTGAATGCTAGAGGTAGCTGCTTGAGTTTTCTGTGCCTTGCTTGATCTTAGATTAGTGTTAAATACCTTTCTCTCTCTCTCTCTCTCTCTCTCTCTTTTTTTTCTCTTCTTTTCTTTTCTTTTTTTTTTTTTTTTTTTTTTTTTTTTTTTTTTTTTTAATGTGCCTTGTTTATAGCCAGCACAATTATTTATCTGACATTTCAAACCAACACCTCCCCGAAACCCCCCCCCCCCAACACCACCCCGCTAAAACAAAAAAAAAAAAAAAGAAGAAGAAGAAGAGAAGAAGAAGAAGAGAAAAAGAAAGGAAAGAGAAAAAGGGAAAAAAAGAATGGTCCATTGGGCTACATTTTTTAATAAGAATTTTACAAACTTTTAAGTGCACTTAACATGTTCTTGTGGGCATATTTTTGGATCAGGGAATAAAGCTTCTGCAACTGTTCAACCTTTTCTTTTGCTCCATCTTGATATTCATTCAGATGCTGTTCAGACCATTGAGGATGCGCTTCACATGTTTTCTGCACCTGAAACTCTTGAAGGATACAAAACATCGGAGAATGGAAAGGTACTTTAGACTCTATTGTTTGTGTTTCTAAAATGGAATACCACCAATGTGGGTGCAATGCAGTTTGGTTTAGCTCTATTTTTGTTGTGTGAATCTCCTTTAAAAAATGGATAAAGAAAGCATTATCACTTTTGGCATCCCTGTAAATCCACATTCCTGTTTTAAAACATTTGTGCTAACTACTGGAATGAGAAAACTACAATCAGAGAAAATAATGGACTCTCTATTGTCTGTGTTGCTGAAGTGGAATGCTACCAACATGGGTGCAGTGCAGTTTTACTTAGCTTTATCTTTGTTGGGTCCATCTCCTGTAGAAAATGAATTAACAGGGCATATCATATTCTGTATCTCTGTAAATCTGCATTCCTGTTTTAAAATTTTGGGCTAATTACTAGATCGAGAAAACTACAATAAGTGGAATTAATGGTATAAAATATTTAAGCAACCTTTTGTTTTGATAATGCATATATGTTGGAATTTGGAGATCTATATTCTGTACATGGGAACTTCTCATCTTCTTGTCTTTCAGATACTTATGAACAATGTTCATTTCTGGTTAAAGCATTGATTAAGCATACAAACGCTGCAAGTTTGAACGTTTCATGTTGTAAATCACTTTGTTTCATGGTATACGATTAAATGAACTGTCCTTCCTTCCTAACTTTCTTTGAGTGATATTTGTTATGGTGTATCTAATTTTTACAATCTCTATTATTAGGGTGGTCCTGTGGCAGCTAAAAAATCTGTTAAAATCCTGACACTCTCAAAGGTATTAATATTACACCTCATGCGCTTTGGTTATGGAAGCCAAGGAAGCACCAAGTTGCATAAGCCAGTTCACTTTCCTCTTGAATTGGTGTTGGGCCGCGAATTGCTTGTATCTCCATCTACTAAGGTGATTTGCTTCTATCATTCTTACACGTGTAGAGTTTTCTTTCACATTGTATATTGACTTTTTTTGTCTGTGTTTTTTCCCCTTCTGGAAAACATACCTAGCTCTCTTGTTTATTGTTATGGTAACTGGTCTAAAGGTTTTAGTTGAATATTTTTCTTAATTTCTTATTTTGTTTGAATGACCTTTAGAAATGTGCAAATTTAGCCACCTATAAATTGGCAAATGACTCCAAAGTGAAAAAATGAGGTCCCTTTTGACTTTGGTGTGAAAACATCCTTTAAACTTACCAAAATGTACTTTAACACCCTCTCAAATTTTGATATTAGTATGGTTTTATTAAATTAAACAATCATAAGTTGTTTACATTGCTAATTTATCAAAGTTTAACGGGTTGTTTACAATATTGAAAAGTTCAGGGGTATATTCACATCTAGGTCAATTGTTGGAGGTTTATTTGCAATTTCTCCAAAATTTATTTAAATAGTTGAACGTCCTTTTGGTAATTAGTTGAAATGGGTTTAGATGGCCTCTAGCATAATAGTGGTTCTCAAATTCGCTATATAAGTGGGATTTGAGCTGTAAATGAGTTGAACTGAGATTGATGTACTTTTGAGCTTGGATTTAGGCTCAATTTGAAGTGCTTCTTGATGAGCTCAAGCGTGACTCAATTATTTAAAAATATCATTATCTTAATTAAAATAATGATGATATCATTAATATTATTATTATTAATAATAATAATAATATGACCCATACTTAATTAACGAAAAAATAGTTTGACCCATGATTGATTGATTGATGTTTATTCTCAACCATGTTTGATTAGGCTTGCAAGCTAGTTGACTCAAACATCATGCGTCTCCACCAATTTGATAAATTATTTGAATGTCATGAGTTTAAACTGACTTGGCTGGACTATTGCGACTCATATTTGAATGTTGAAGTGAATTCAAAGAGCTTGTGAGCAGGTTTGTTTCATTTATACCTCTAGTGGGATGTGAACTTTTTCAAGCGTTACTGGCCGTATTGTTGAGAAGGAAGTTAGGGGATGAGTAATGGACTAATTGATAAAGATTTGAATTAAAAATAACAAAATTGATATCAAATTGAGAAATCTAAAGGTTTAGGAAATATCATAAAAAAGATTTGTCCCTAAAAGAGTGCAGGATATAGCTTTAACCTACTGTTCTTGTGCTTTACTGACTTTTCTCTTGTAACCGGGTCATTGTTTGATCGTTCTTCTTTTCTTCTTTGTGTTTTTAAAATTTAGCAAATTCCATTTTTGGTTAAGATTCTGGCTTTGCTTTCTAAAAGTTGTTATACCTATTGCCTAAAACACTGTAAACAGTTGTCCCTAATCATGTGAAAGAGTTACTTCTTTGGGATTTGTTTGCTTGATATCATTTTTGTGCATTTGCTTAGCCATCTTAGGTTATCCAGTCGTACAAAACGTTCAGATAGTTGTATATCTAAAGGCTAGTTAGGCAGTTGATATTTCACTCGCACTGAAACGATCAGACAGATGTTTTATGTGGTGACTGAACGGTGCTGTCAGTTGTATCCTGCTGATTTTTCTTTCTGTGCTTTGCTTGAATAGGGGCGGAAATACGAGCTTGTTGCGACATTGACACACCATGGCCGGGAACCCTCAAAGGGGCATTACACTGCAGATTGTCGCCATTCAGATGGCAAGTGGTTGAGGTTCGATGATTCATCGGTGGCTGGTATTGGGACAAACAAGGTGTTGCATGACCAAGCATATGTCCTCTTCTATAAGCAAGTTTAGATGTAAGATGGATGGTTGTCGACATTGCCTGCGTGAATGAACCACCTAGGACTTGATATTAAGTTACCTTGATACTAAGTTACAAAGTAGTTGGATGGATTGGTGAAGGCCTGACGGCTAAAAAGAGTGCCTTCAGTTGATGTGTGTAAATTTCTCACGGCTGATGCCATTTTCCTATTTATGTACAAATCGAAAAGCTTAACAAGAGTAATAATCATATCAATGTTTCTTCTTCTTCTTCTTTCATTATGATATATATATATATTTTTTTTTTGGTCCGAATCTCGCAATGGTCGTACAAGAAAATTTAGGAATGCAGGATACGTTATTTGATGATTCTTATATACTTGTTTTAATTTTTTTTTGAATGTAGGGCATCTAAATTTTTGCCTTTTTTTACTGAATTGATATAAAGTAGTCTGTTTGTTTCATCATATTTTAGTTATTTTGATATCATATATTTATCATTTTGTTAAGAAATAGATTTTGATAAAAAATTGATAGTGTTATTCATAAATAAATTAAACAGATACGATATAGATATGGTGCATATAAGTTATGGATATAGGTTTAATACAAATATAATATAGATAAAAATTAGGTAATTTAAATAGGTCTATATATACTTAAAAACAAATGCCATTGGAGGTAGTTTGAATAATTATTTGATGGGTCTCAATTATTATCTTTGGTCCATCTTTTAACCTGCTTCAAAATTGTGGTGTAGATGAAGTTCAAATCTTGATGCATCATTTTTGCGTTAGTGGTTGCAGTTGTAGGGCTCTTGATGGTAGTGGTTATGCATGCGTTGTGTGGATCTTGAGTCTGGCATATGACTTCTGAGTGCTGTTGAGGAAATGGTACTTAATGACAAGATGACTTAGAGAGAATGATAATGGAGGAGAAACATATAGTTTTAGTGTCTTAAATGCGTAAGTGACAAATAAGGGAGCTTGAGTAGATCTCGGGCGTCAACCTTACAATTCTTGAGCAGTTGGAGTAGAAATAACTTGAGTTGCCTTATTTGATCTTTCTGAATAGAATCTACTTTACAGACCGTAGAAATGAGGAGTGATTGAGTATTTATAGCCATTTGGCATGGATGATGATTGTCAGATCACTTGAGTGATTGACGGATGCGATGGAGTAAGTTCAATTCATGTTTATCCCGAATGAACTCCTCATGGGCTAAGGCCAGTAGTCTTCTGTGTGTATGAGCCTACCTGAGAAATGTTGGATGCAATGGACTAGTCCAAGGATCCCTGCTCCAAGCCCACCAAGCTAAATCTCCCCAAGCCATCTTAATAATTAAATTGAACTCGTCAGGCTCTATCATCTAGCCTATGAGTCAAGCCCAAATAAATAAATAATATTTATATTTTTAAAGCCCTATTACATTTTGCCCATTAACCAGAATTATTTGGACAGAGTTCAAGTATTTTTAGGCATATGTGCAAACTTGCAAGCACCATTTTAATTGCATGCGTTGCCTTGTGCTTCTCTAAAAAATCTCGCCCCATGAAAATCTAGCAAATGGCGTAGCAGCTTGATCCAAACCAACATCTACGCACATGTTACCTTTATACCTTAAAAAGAAAATTAGCCGGACATGGTTAAAGGAAACTTACAAAAGCTTTATTGAATACAGTGGAGATATGTTACAATGATACACTTACAGGACTAAAATACTCAGAAATTTTTCTCACAAAACACTCAGATACTCTCTAATATTTTTTCCTTTTTCTATTTTTCCCCCTGTACCTAAACCTGAATCATGCTCGCCTTTTATAGAAAATTTTTTCAGAACTAAAACTGCTTTATTTGTAAAACAACAATAATAATGAAATATCTTATAAGCTCGGCATAAAAGAAATCATAGATTCTATGGCAACAAATGGAATAAAGATGATAGAACCAATGAAAATATATTCTTTTGCTTTAGAAGGAGAAGAATGGAACGTAAACAGAAACATGGCAAGTGAGACACAAAGAGTTCCTACAGGGAGTTTGATGTATCCAAACCCATATGGCATATAATCATTAAGATTTAGGTCATATGATGACAAACCAAGATCCACAGGAGATGATGGTGATGAGTCAGATAATTTTAATCAAACCTTAGGAGAAAGAGGAACATTAGGAATGATGAATGTATTAAAACAAATAGACATTTCAGGATGGAGAGGAGATAAGATGTCAACTTCTAATTGTGTTGACAACACAATTAGGAAGATAAAGGAAATGGAAAGATATCTTAATGCTAGATACAAAACCCATGCACAGGAAATAAAGGCTAATCAATGGAGTCTTAGAAAGGAAGATGATGATACAAATGATGAAGAACCGTTAAGGCCAATTCAGTATTGGAAAGATGGCTTTTTGATAAAACATGGAGAAGATCCCATTCCTTATGAAATATGGTTAGAAGAAATAGGAGTTTTAGGAGAAATGCAAGAAGTTAGGTTTGAAAGAAAAACAGAACAAGGAGATGTTTACTTGTTTGGAAAGGAATATTAAGAAAATTCATTTTGATGATTATAACTATCTTCTTCTGTGCCCTTTCTTTTCAACACTTTGTCTAAGCTACGACTTAACTTATTGACCTTTTGGTGAAGTTTAACTAGTAATGCTATAATTGTGTTGTTTTGCCTAATTGTGGCCCTTATGACATCATTTACTGATTTTATATTTCCATAAAACCCCTTGGGTGGTTGTACAAACTCCTTTGTGTCTTCTAAGGCAAATATGTAATCTTCATCTGCATCTATGCCACCATGACTGGTCATCCTAAGAATGTCTTTTCTATATCGACCTGTGTTTGCTTTATGTAATCAACCTTATCTATTATCTCCTTTACCTGTTTATTTTTTACTTTAATCCAATTTTCTAAAAAGTTGTGAGCTTTGTAAAGATTACCTAAATCCTTATGAATAGTTGTACTAAAAGATATAATTAAATCTACTATGCTATTCAACTGTTCGTAATCTGAATGCAGCAAGTGCGGTGAATGTTTAAAATAATAAAGATGAGAAAAACTACCATTTCCTACTTGTATCCTATTATGCTCCTTGATTTCTAGATTTAGCCAATCAAAATTCCTACTCATGAAGTTTTGTATTAGGTAATATGCAAGGGTCTACTAACCTAATCTAACTTAATTGTTTTCCTAATCCATTAATGCCGTCCTTGTCCTTTAAATCTGTAAAATACCTTTCAAAACCTTCCTTTAAATATATATACAATCTATTCTTTGCTAAAAACTGGTAGATGTGTATGAACTCTTCTCCTACTTCCTTAATTTTTTCATTTAAGTATGAAAGATTAACCTCAATTTCTAAACCTAACTGTCTAATATAATTCTCTACTTTTTCTACACTTAAAATTTCTAAATTATATACTGATTGCAAGAAATCATAAAGCTTCATGTCGTAATTACTACTTCTTATAATCTTATCAAAACTTGCACTCATCCTATCATGCTTATCACCAATCCTTCGTAATAATTTATCCTTTGATATTATATCATGCTTTCGTTGGTCACCAGTTAATCCACAAGCAGAGTATAAATGTCCATTCATAATGGTATAGGAAGGTGATGACGTAGACGAGCGCGACGTCACATCAAAGTGGTAAAAGTCAAACAACTATCACCATCATATATCCATTGATGATCATTTGTAAAACTACTCGTCTTACTCGTTATTAATACTATCACTATTTTCATACACCAATGCTTGTGTTTCCTTCTATATACATATGTACATGAATACAGCACATACGTGATCTTCCTGTCTTCCTTGACTTGGGAACACAATCTTGGGCTTAACTTACTGATCTTGATCATTGTCTTTTTTTTTTTTTTTTTTTTTTGTTTTCTTTTAAGCAACTCCAGGTTCAAGAGCATTACAACTGGAAGACAATTTCAATTACAAGGCCGTACGTGCTCGTCTTTGCCATTTAGGAGAGCCCATAATGCTCTTTCGAGAAAGAGAGATGGAAAGACGAGATCGGTTGGAGATCATTATGGCTAAACTGGATGCCGAAGGACAGTTCGATAAACTCATGAAAGCACATGAGGACGAGGAGGCTGCAGCTTCTACGGTTGTAGAGGATGTCGACGAAGCGATCCTTCAATATCCGTTCTTTATCGAGGGACCAAATGCTCTTTTGAATGCTAGGATACATATTGCAAAATACTCTATTGCCATATTAGCTTTGCATCTTCATCGTGCTAGGAGAAAAAGGAAAGATCCCGATGGGGACACAGTGGCTGAGGTTGACAGGGCATTGCGTCAGGCAGAGCTTAGCACTTTATTGCAGTGAAATTGGTGATGATCGTCCTCTTGCTGGCTGTTCATTCTCCAGTGATGGAAAGCTTCTAGCCACTTGTGCAAACAGTGGCATTGCAAAGCTATGGATCATGCCCTGGGTTAACATAGTGTCGACATTGAAAGGCTATAACCGATGTTGAATTCTCTCCTGTTCACCTACATGTGGCAACTGGTTCTTCTGATCGGACTGCACGACTATGGGACACCAGTGGAACTATTTTGAAGACATTTGAGGGGCATTTATATCGGCTTGCTCGCATTGCATTTCATCCATCTGGAAAGTATTTAGGCACAGCTAGTTTTGACAAGACATGGAGGTTGTGGGATATCGAAACTAGTGAGGAGTTGCTCCTTCAATAAGGCCACAGTAGAAGTGTTTATGGAATTACCTTCCATCAGGATGGATCTTTGGTGGCATCATGTGGACTGAAATGCTCAGCCTTATGTATGGGACAATCTAATTTACCACTCTCACTTACAGACTTTCCAGTTTCCATACCCTCTTTATCATGTGTATCCTGCTCAACATCAGGGCAATTTCTGCCACTGTCATTCTCTAGTTTCCAGCTTTCAAAAAAAAGTACAAGTGCTCCATCCTGAATCTTTGTACTAGGGTCCTTAATGAGTCCCTTCATAGTAATCCAAATCCCAGATGAAAGCAACCTCTCATTATCTATTTTCAGCTTCTCCAGTGCACGTAACAGTGCAAAGATTGACTCATCAACAAAGTCATCAGTTGTGTTTTTATTAGCTGCTTGGGCATCTTTTAACCATTTATCAATGAATGAAAGTCCATCTAGTTGAATATATAGATCAAGGCACTCTTTATTCTCTGTTGCAACAATGGTACTTGCTACAATAGTCCACTGCCTACTCGCATCACTAGTATTTTTTTTGGAATATAATCCTTTTTTTTTAATATACACATACATTTATATATCCACTTGTCATTTAGCAAGAGAAAACCTAGTTTCATCAGTTCTGAGTGTCTTGTCCTTTCTTTTGCTGGAACCATCTTAACCAGGGCCAATAAGGGTTAATGATGAAAGAAGACATCGTAATCAATCCCTAAACACAGAAGCCATGAAGCAAGTTCAAGTTCAAAAGGCCAAAACTTTCAGGCAGATGGAGATCAAAGGCAAGCAAACACAAAATGTTGAAGTCATCACGCAAAGGGATTTGCTAGGGTGCTAAGACAGTAACCCACCACAAATTCAGCTTCCGCAACACCGATAGATAGATGACACTATTTCTGAAGATACGTTTTGGGACAAAGCTTTTCGCCTTAAGTTGTGTGCAACTATCCCTACTAATGATGACTTTAAGAATAATCACGCCCAAGTCGCATGCCGATTCCAGGAACACCATCAGAGGGGGGGAGGGGAGACTCAGTGCTACATTTCAGGAACGAACGGAGGGAGATGCCTCTTTCCAGTACACACTTTGTCGTTCTCAAGAAGCCATCACCTGGATTGAGCAATTAGGGTGACCACGTCACCGACCAGCCAAAATATGTAAGCCTTTTGAAATAGGTCAATGTTTATAGCGCCATCATCACCTTTGCCGGCTTGTGGTTCATCAGCACGAGCAAGATGGAAGTGTGGCATGCCATCATCTCTTGTTGGAGGACCCAAACTCATACATTTATCACCAACTCTTGAAGACGTGGTCATACTTTTGAGCCTGCACTATTCTGGGCTGACTAATGCTGTGCGACCTTGAAGTATCTTCATTAGCGGCCCTAAAGCTTGCCCGTGATGATAAAAAGAAACTGGGCTTCTCTGCCTGGATCACACTACTTCTGAAGATACATTCAAGGCTAAATCCTCTCGCCCCATGTCGTGTACAACGACCTCCACTGATGGTGAGCTCCAATAATCAAGCCCGAGTCACGTGCGATTCTAAAGACACCATTAGGGGGATTCAATGTAATGTTGGAGCAGCCATTTCTGTAACTTACTAATGTTTAAGCAAATCTACGTCTTACTCGTACATAGGCAACATGCTTCATGCTTCCATCTAGACTTGGTGGTTTATTAATAATCCTTAGCCTTTTTCTAAAAATGCCCATGTTGAGGTACTGTTTTGCTAAGATGATTGTGGTGCAGAGCTACATGCTGTATCTGTTAATGACCTTCCTCCCCCAGTTGCTACATGTCTCATTGAGGCAAGATAGCAACTCCAGTAAATGTTGAGACTGATTTTTTTTTTTTTTTAGACTTTATTACATCATTTCAATGATCTCTCGACATTGGATGTACTACAGCTAAAAACACCTTGTGAATCAACCACCATGCTATAAAATGTAACGGGCATGGTGTAAATTTAGCTTAAGGCATAGAAGCCATGATGCCAGAGCATTACCTGGGCTTAAAGCATGGATATTCTGATGCTAGAGCATTGCCCGAGCATAAAGCCATGGAAGCCATGATGCCAAAGCATTGCTCAAGTTTAAAGGCCTGGAAGCCGTGATGTCAGTGCATTGCCCAGGATTGAAGGTGATGCCAGGGTGTTTCTTGGGCTTGAAGGTGTAGAAGTTGTGATGCCAGGATGTTGCCTAAGCATAAAGGCATGGAAGCCGTGATGCCAGGGCATTGCCTAGGCTTAAGCGCATGAAAGTTGTGATGCCAAGGGGTTACCTGGGCTTAAAGGCATGCAAGCCGTGATGCTAGGGAGTTGCTTGGGCTTGAAGGTGTGGAAGCCGTGATGCCAGGGCATTGCCTGGGCTTAAGTGCATGGAAATTGTGATGCCAGGGAGTTACCTGGGCTTGAAGGCATGGAAGCCGTGATGCCAGGGCGTTGCCTGGGCTTAAAGGCATGAAAGCCGTGATGCTAGGGTATTGCCTGGGCTTGAAAGAAATAAACATTAAAAAAAAATGAATTATATCACGAAATGAAAATTATCACCAACATTTAAGAAAAGATAAATAAAGTTATTCTTTTCAATATCTAATGTATCATTAATCTCTATCAAAAGATCCTTATGCTGGAACTCAAACATTATCAGTTAGGGGTGTGTTGCTTCGAACATCATTGTCTTCGATGATAAGCTCTCCGCTTTGAACCTCTCATTGAATACTTTTCTTAAGCTTCGATAATCTTTAGTGGGGTGGTCTACCATTCTATGATATCAACAATAGTTAGGATCTCTTCTTTTGCTAGCTATAGGTTGGCGCTCAATTCTTGGCAGTTTGATGTTCTCATCGTGGAGCCAACGGTAAAGGATAGCATGCACCTTACTTATTGGGCATGGGAAAGGTGGCATACCTCTAGAGCTCTTCATCTATTCACTTTTATGCTTCTTGCTACTTGTAAAGCTCTCTCCATAAGTTGTACTAACGAATGAGGATCGCTTGTCATATCTGCCACCTTCTCTTTGTTGCTTTGCTATGGAATCATTGGTCCTTCGCATATTCTCAATGAAAGCAGCAAAGGAATACAAGTTTAGGTTCTTTAGGTGGATGGCATACTCAGTGAACATTCCTTAAATGTAAATTTTCACTAACCCTTTTCTCATCACATACATCTTGGATGTCCAAGGAGTGCTCTGTAAAGCGTTCTATGTAATTCATAAGGTTTTCCTTCTACTTTGCCTTGTTCTTCCCATGTCGGTTATGGTAACCACTCTTGAATAGAGAAGAACTTTTTTAGGAAAAGCTTGCATATTGTTCCCCATGAATCAACTGACCCTAAGGGAGATTAACATACCAAGTGTACGCCTTCTCAGTTAGAGACTTAGAAAACTCTTTCAGCTTTAAATCGTCCTCAAACCCATAAACCTCTAATGTCGCAATGAATTTCAGTAGATGTTCCTTAGCACTATCTTTCTTGCCATCAAACAACATGAATTTAAGACTAACATAATCGTTTGGGTAGGGCTTCACGGCAATCCGGTGGTGGTATGGAAGCTTCAAGTCTAACACTATCGTGGAAGACTTAGCTTGAATCTCCTTCAAATAAATGTCCAAGTCTTCCTTTGTTATAAAGGATTCCCTTGGCACATATATTAATGATACAGCTGGTACAACTAGTACAGTTGGTGCAACAGGTGGAGTTGATGCAATTGGAGAAACTACTGCATGATCACTATTAGATAGGGGAGCAGTCTCACATGGGTTGGTACTATAGTATACACGTGAAGATGATGACTTGCCAAGTTGGGATCTAATATTTTTAGTTTCAGAGGCTGGTTGTTGCTCAACTACAACCTGTGGTGATAAGGTCTGCACACTCGCCCCTTGAGGCGTATTTGCCTGAATGATAGAAGTAGTGGCAGGTTGGGATAAGGAGGAGGCGCTTTGTTGTGTAACTGGGGTAGGGCTTGGCAAGGCTATACCTTGGAGTGTATCAGCATTAGCAGCCATCCCTAGTATGAGACGGGTGAGTGCAACCAAGAATTGGTTCAAGGTTTGAGTGTTCTCTTATATGGTTCGCGTCGTCTTGGCGTTACTTTCTTGTATAGCATATATGACTTGTGTATTGTCAACAATGATGCTTTGCATGTTGGCAGCAAGATTAGCATTGACATCTTCCAATGCTGGCATGTCTGGATCAATCATGTTGGGTTAAGGTTGCCAACATCTTGATTCGCATTGTTGTCAGTGTTACTTGGTTTTCTTCTTAGGGGTGTTATCACGACTTTGTCAAGATCTTCAGTCCCTATTGGAGTTGCCAAAAATGTAGTTGTAGGGTCCTTGCTAATAGTGGTCATGCATGCATCGCGTGGATCTCGCGTCTGATAAGTGACTTCAGAGTGCTGCTGAGGAAATGACACTTAATGACGAAATGGCTTGGAAAAAATGACAAGGGAGGAGGAACATGCAGTCTCGATGTCTCAAATGCATAAGTGACAGATAAGGAAGTTTAAACAGACCTTGCGCGTTAACCTTATAGTTCTTGAGCAATTGAAGTAGAAATCACTTGAGTTACATTGTTTGATCTTTCTGAATAGAATCTCCTTTACAGATTGTTATTTGTTTTCTCTCTCCAAAAGTTGGAAATGAGGATGAGTGATTGAGTATTTATAGACACTTGGCATGAATGACGAACGTTAGATCACCTTAGTGATTGACGGATGCCATGGAGTAAGCTCAATACATATTTATCCTGAATGAGCTCCTCATGGGTCAAGGCCAGTAGTCATCTCTTGTGTGCATGAGCCTGTCTGAGAAAGGTTAGATGCGGTGAACCAGTCTAACGATCTCTATTCTAAGTCCACCAAGCCAAATCTCTCCAAGCCATCCAAATAATTAAATCGGACTCGTCAAGCTCTGTCACCTAGCCCATGAGTCAAGTCTAAATAAATAAATAATATTTTTATTTTTATTTTTAAAGTCCCATTATAGTGATAGATAATAAAAGTAAACTTGATGCATATTGTAACTGAAGGGTCAAGCCCTTGATGGTTTCAGTTATTATTGTTGTTGTTATTATTATTATTGTCACGCCCCGAGGGTATCCTAGCAGTAGTAACCAAGGAATACTTGATTTCCATTACTAGTTTACCTTCCAAGAATGACATGATTTCAATAAACAGGATCTTTTAGTTGCTCGGATAAGATGAACAAATATATATAAGGCATAAATTAGTAAACAACCATCACATTAATAAGATATTATACTCCATATGCTTTATAGACCCTTACAACACCTAGTTAATGATTCTAATGCAAGATACTTGCAACTAAAAGGTAAATAGAGATACACATATTCTGATCCTATACTAGTCTTTAAGCTTCTGGCTTCTAATTTCTTACCGGGACCATGCTCCTGGTAGTAATGAGCTAGGGTCGCAGAGTAAACCTGAAAGGGCTGTTGGAGTGTGAGCTAAAACACGAGCTCAGTGAATAACCAGAACTTACCACATAATACATACGAGTTATTTAACAATTATATGAAATGCATCAATCAAACATGTGTACAATACAAGCTTGGATAACCCAGAATCCAAACAGGATGAAGATTTACGCCCTCCCATCGGATTGAAGGATCACAATCTATGGTCCACCTACCCAGGAGAGACTTAAGCTTTCAGGAAATAATAATGTTTAATTTTTATCTCTTCGAACTTATCATGTTTTGTTATTTATTTCCTGATTTAGCTTTAGAAACTCCACTAAGTATTAGCTATTTCCATGCAATACCATAAGCGGCGTCCTTCATTTACCATTTAGTTCCTATGGTATTAACAGAACAAAGGTAATCTTGCAATTAACTAATAGCTCTCTTGCCTAGATAATCCAAGCATTACTAGAGATCCGAAAAACTAACACGTAGTAGGCTACCACTTACTCAAATGCTATTTATGCAAAATATATAATGCATGACAAATTTCCTTTATGGTACCAGTAGTTTTTAATCAATTTGAAGGTGATCAAGTATTACAGACATTCAATCATGTTATATAAGCAATGTAGACATATACAACTCTGTTATCACTTATAATAGAGTGACTTGGCAATCAATACAATACACAATTTCCACAAACCAAACAGTACACCAAATTTTTATTATCTTTTATTTAAGGTTCACTAACTTTACAAGCACAACCAATGTAATAAGACTAAGTTACTCACCTGCTCATGTTATTCAGTTGTAGTAATCGTCAGGAAAGTCCTCACCAATACCCGAGTTACCTATTGAGATGATTAATATAGTTGTTAATGAAACAAGACTATATAACCCAACTCCTATGAATGTTTAAGTGTCTTAATGTGCTGCTGGGTTTTCGTTTTATTATTATACTAGTCCTTTAAAGATTTTGCGATACTTAAGTACTAATTCACTTTTTATCTTAAGTTATTTGATTTGATTTTGGTTTGGTATTTACATCTATTAATCGGGTATTTGGGAAGTTTAACAATTTAGTTAATTTATTTTCATTGTTTAAAACTATCAGTTTTCTTTTTATTTACTTAATAAATTTTTCTCGTAAAATATAGATATCTCTATATTCACTAATTTGGATTATTTAAATTTCCATTGTTATCTAATTATTTACAATTATTTATTTAAATACATATTTAGTATTTACTAAACTCGTAATTTTTTCCCTATAAACTAATTAAATACAATCTTAATGAAAATAAACTTATTAATATAAAGATTTGTTAACTTAATTACAATTACTTTCAAAATTTTCCTTTTTGCCGCAAGTAATAGTAGTAGTAGTAGTAGTAGTAATAATAATAATAATAATAATAATAATAATAATAATAATTCCGAAAAAGACAATAAAATAAATTAAAACAAATGCTTTTCATAAAAACAATTCTTGTATTATTTGTTTTATAATTTAATCCATACTAATTTGTAAATTCTTAAAAAAAAATATTACTAAAATAACTTTAACCTTGACTTTTGACTTTTATTTTAGAGTTTATATATAATATTATTCAGAAATGATGATTTCAAAACACTATTAATTTTTAGAACTCTCTTAATAATATTAAGAATATTAGTAATTATAGTTGTAAAACTTAATAAATTTGGATTAATTAACAAAGATGGTTTATATTACTAAAAATCTTTTCTTGTTAACGTTAATAGACTCATTATATATATTTAAATATCATATATTTAGTAACTAGAAAGATATTTCATTTTTAAATTTAATTTTTCAAAAATTTTGATGTTATATTACTAAATGATAATATTATTTATGATCTTTTTAGAAACATAAATAAAGAAATAATAATAATTCTAAAATTATTTATATCATTAATTATTCTATAATTTAATTGAATTAGCCTCGTTTTTTTATTTTAATTTTCGCCGGGGGTACACGAGTGGAACATGTCCCGTGTTTCCCTCCAGTGCTCATCAGGGAAGTACTGTTCATCGTCTTCCCCGATGAGCTCAGTCAATTCCGACCGATTTCGGACGTTAAAAGGTCGGTTTTCCAGCTCCTTTAAGCTCCTAAGACACTAAACTATCTAAATATCACAATAAAACATCAAAACAATAACATGTTCCATGATTTTTCGAATCACCAAGGTAAACTAGGGTTTTCGGAAATCACCTTCGTTGAGCCTCTCCGATGAAATCCGAAGCTCCTGATTGGGTTGGTTAGGTTCCTAAGATGTTTAGAAGTCAATCTCAATCCTTAGTTTTGAAAGAAAACACATTGAATTACATCAACTTACCTTAAGCTCGTTTTAAGCGTTTTTTTGTAATATCTTTCCTCTGATTTGAACTGGGTTTGTTGGTGCGATTTAAATCCTATCCCCAGGCTGTTTTAACTATTGATCAAGAGTGGATTGGATCTGAAAAGTTAGGGAAGGGATGGTGTTTGTTTGTTTCTTCTTTAAGTGTCCTTCATATATGTATATATAGAGAAATATACGAACATTTGCTGCGTATTTTTTCTTCATAAATGATCCCAATTGTCTCCTTATGTTACTATTTCATCAGTTTTTCTCTTGTCATTAATGTAGAGTGGATTTGGCACACTTGGATTGGCTTGTGGGTGGATTTTTGTTGACTTTAGTTGAATTATTTGAGCAATTTCGATTCTCTTGAATCAAGAAGATCAAGACCCTCCAAAATTTGCATAAACGTATCCTGCAAGTGTTGTTATATATACATATATTATATTATTTAGATAATATTTAGCTAAGTTTTTGGGAGTTTATTACATTAATCGGCTATAATTAGCTAATATATGTGAGTTTTTATACAAAAATATTTTTAATGAATCCTACAAAATATTTAGTTTATCAAACAATATAAATTTAAGTTTTAATTTTACGTGATTGTTTGTTTTTGAAATTTTATCTCCCGTGATTTAGGTTTTCTAAGCTTGTTGGGTCAATTTTTGTTTTAGGCTCCAAGGGTTTAAGAAAACCCTAATTTGAACACCGATATAATTCAAATATTTGTTTGAATTCTAGATCTCGAGTTATATACCAGTTTATATTTTTGTTGTGTATTTATAATTCTAACGTTTTATCTTAAGGTTGCCATTTCCCAACTATAAACATATTTGATCGATTACTTAATATCAACGCAGATATATAAGCTAAATTATTTATATATTTTAGATTTGGATACCCACTATGAAATCTTATCAATATAGTTTATTACTAACTAGGAATCTCGAATTTTAGGGTTTAAGTCCAAATATAGGTTCATTACTACACATTATTTTAGTCTCGGGTCTTTGTTGAGTGTAAAAGTAGTCATTTAATTTCTATATTTATGTTTTCCCATTTAATCCATTTGTTTGACAAGGATTCGGGTTTGAAATTTGAAGTTTCCTTTAATCATATTTTGAATTATTAATTCAAGATATGAAATCTCGTTTTTGGTATCATTTAGGGTCAAAGAAGTTCTTTATTCAGTTTATAGATCCTAACCTAGCCAAATTTAAATTATGTATCTAATCTTAGGTTTTTGTTAACTTCTAGGTATACTAAATAGTTCATTCTTTTAATTCTAGAGTCGTGTTATATTGCAAAAGTTTCCGGGATTTACAATTATTATTATTATTCACAAAAGTAATTGCTATATTTAATCAAATGTAAGAAGAAGATTAGTGTAGAAAAATCAATCCTTATCAACTTTTCCCAGCGACTACATTTGAACTAAAATCGAAAAAAGATATAAACAACATGCAAATAAAGCACCTATACAAAGCAAAGTTAGAAAGTAAAGAACAACATTAAGGTGCGCAAGTATATGCATTTACACCTTTTTTCTACTTTCTATTTACACATCTCATGTTGCTTCATTGGCCAATCTTAGTGATTCGTTGCAATTATCATTTTCCATTTTCTCAAAAAGTAATATCTCCCAATTAGGGCTTTAGTCCAATGAAAATTCACCGTTGGAACAAAATATCTATCCCCATGGAGAACTCAGCAGTTCCCACTGGACAGTCCAGGTCAACCATCATAGCTGTCTTTCTAAGTATATTATCATCAAATTTCTCGAAAAGCCAAGGCAAGGCAAGGCAAGTCTTTGGGCTTTCTTTACTTTTATTCCCGCTCACCCCCGCACCTCCAAAGTGGTCCCAAAAGTAATCTATGCATATAAAATTCTTAAAGATGATAGTATTTTATGTTAAATATATATAGAGCTGTATTCTCCTTATTGGTTCTTGTTGCTTGATTTGGTATGGAATGGGCTTTATTTTCTTTTTCCCCGCAAAAGCTGAAGGGTTGTGGTCCAGTCTAGAACATGTGAATGCTTTCTTTTACTAAAAGAAACTCTTTAGTAGTAAGGATAAAATTTGTTTAGATACAAACATAATGTATTACCTATGGTCGGTAACTTTTCAAAAGTATTGTACCATATTGGAGTATTGTATGGTATAGCTAAATATGCGTTTTGCATATTGTATTTATTAAAAAAAAAAAAAAAAACGTATTTGATAAATCGTATTGTTAAATAGAGCTTACTTATGATATACTTATTTTAAGTTAAAGTAACAAATTTTAATTCGGCGAACTGTTAATTAGAAGTTTAGATTCCGATAAAGATGCTAATAGTTATTAATTCAACAATACACCGACCAGTCTAATCTAATACTTGAGGTAGCAACTTTGGGGGTTGCATAGGATTTCTTTCTTTAGAAGGTACCTTGTTTCTTCTTTATCCCATGAACAAGGCATACCTATGTTAGACAACATGTTATTTTAGACTAAGAGTCTCCTTTTAAAGAGTAGGTTTAAACCCATACTCCCTTTCTTATGCTTTTGATACCTTTCTTCGCCGACCAAATAAATGAACATGGCCATGCGTCGTAACAGGTTCATTTTAAAAAGCGAAAAAACCTTGACCGGTTGTTGAACGTTGTCGTTACTTCACTATTTTGCGAAGTTTCATCGTGCCTTAGGTTTTTGCTTAAGGAAGATTTTGGGTCCATGTTTCGCTTTTTCTCGAGTGGTCCTATGAATACAAATATACCAGATGCACCAGAATTACGTGTGTGGAATGGAATGGAAGCAACTCATGCAGAATTTTTTTAATTCCAAATTCAATGCTATATGCCTATATTGCTCTCTGGTGTACTGTTTTCGCTTATCTTGCCTTTTGTTTTGGAACCATTTAAGCACCAATGTATTAATCGTCAAAATTATTGCTTTTTGGAATTATGAATAATTGCATAGCCGTGATATGTGTGTAAAGTTATTAAAATGTGGGATATGTTAAAAATCTTACCTGAACTTCGTAAAAAGTTCAATTAAGTACTTAAAATTTGGTTTTCAACAACTTGATACCTGAAGTAAGTTTTTCAAGAAAAAAAAAGTTTTCATTACTATTTTGGTAGTTATTTATTTTAAATTCCGAATTATTTCTATAATTTTGATGATCCAAATAGTAGGGTACTAATTTAATAATAAAAAAAAAAACCTCACAAGCTGAAATAATGTGAAAAAATACAAAGACTATATGGTCCGATTAAAATACGAATTTCTAGACCTATACAAACGCGTCAACTGTCAACTGCTAAGGTTGCCGAATTATTTGAATGATGCAGTCCTAGTGTAACAATGAAGATGTGATTAATCTAATATAGGGGTTCTGGGAGGTCATATTTAAATAAAAGATCACACAGTAGGTTGGACAACAACAGCAACATTTCTATTATATTATTACGATAAGACGCAATATTTTGAAAATTGCATTACTTGAAAGGAATTATCTTATCCGACACCTAGTGAAGTGTCAAACACATATAGTTTATATATACACAAACTGAGGGAAATGCTTCCAAATGTTTGGTGAGAAGACAATGAAAGCTTTATGAATGATAATACTTAGGAATTCTTAACCAAAATAAAAGAACAAATATTTCAAAATTTTAATTTATTCCAATGCATCGAAATGTGATATGAATATTCTGTAATATTACCCAATTGCATAACCTTTTTTATGGAATGAAAAAAAAAAAAAAAGGAAAGAAAGATGCGTATATTTTTAAAATTATTGAAAACAAAATATAAATAAAGATAGAAGAGATGTTTAGACTATAAAAGATAATGTTTAGATACTTGATTTGCATGATCTCTAGAAAGGGTGAGCAGGTAATCCTGTCGCATAGGGTACCAACCAAATCCTACTTGATTGGATAAGGTCGGTCTGGGTATTAAGAACCATAAGATAAGGTACGGATATCAATTTATTCCACTATTACTATTTACGGTGTACGTACATATAGAGTTATAAGTTTCAAATCATGCGTAGGTTAACCACCGGAAAAAATAATCTCGCGTAGGGTGCTTAGGTTAACCACCGGAAAAAATAATCTCGCGTAGGGTGCTTATGTTCTTACTCATATCCATATGGGGATTAATTTTTGCTATGAAATCATCCAAGCCACTTAGCTGGCTAGCGTTACTTTTGTGGCAGCAACAATTAACCGTTGAATATAGAGAAAACAACAAAAGGGTGGACAAGAACAGATTTTTCAAGTTGGAAGTTGGTATGTTCTTGACCAAATTAAATGTCCTATTGTACTTGTCCACAACGTTGGCATGGACTCACTTTCTGGAGACACCTCTACTGCATCTCCTACAATGGTGGGGCATAAGTGTCATGGTTGCAACTAGCAACTTCATGTCCCCATTTCTAGTTTATTGTTAAAATTTTTCCTTTAACATTGCTTTTTATGTCCCTTTTTCTTTCTCCTCCTTCCTTCCTTCCTTCCTTCCTTCTTTCATCTTCTTGTTTTTTCTTTACCCCTTTAAGGTAACAATTGCTACACTATTTTCAATCATACAAAACCTCAGAAATTATACAAGCCCTTTATGCATCGTTCAATACACCAAATAAAGAAATAGCCATTCAAGCCCAATCCTATCTCAAATGAATTTGATCAAATTTTATATTGATAGGTAATATTATTATTTCATTTTTTATGTTTCTTTTCTTTTTTATATGTAACTACTTTTCTATTGCCCGAAAAATTCTTAAGAAGCGTTTAATTGCAAGAAATAGATAGAACAAGAAGGGCTGATAACACAGTATAAGAAATATTAGATAGTATAATTCTCTTGTACTATGTTTGGTATGTCTGGTACTGGATAACACTGAATATAATTTTTATTAGGATATTTTGTTTTTGTTCAGTTCTAATATTTTTGTACCATAAAATATAAGGGATAAAATTTTAAGTTTTATCCAGTCTCATGGTGTGAATTTTGCCTAGACCCAGATATATTTTGTAAACCAAACATGATACAACGATTTTTATTCAATGTAATACCATGAAAAATTGTGTTATCAAATGCCACCTTAACTCCCACAAAAGGTATAAGATTCACCAAGAATTCATTTGAAAGATTGAGAAGGGAACAATTATTCAAACCTTAAATTGATCTTGGATATAGTTCATATTTTAATCAATCTACCATAATTCAACTATTAAAAAACCACAAGCATAGATATAATTGTCACATTGTTTGAACAAAAAAAAAAATCGAATTCAATTCAGTGTATCTTCCGTTGAACCACTTGGAATATACAGAGAAACTTCTGACAAGGTGATCAACCCATCAAAATCAACCAAGCAATCTTCCATTGAACCACTTGGAATATACAGAGAAACTTCTGACAAGGTGATCAACCAATGAAAATCAACCAAGCAATAAAACAAAGCCACTCAAGACAATATGCAGTTACATGATTCCACACCACAGTAACTTTTTCTTCTCCACCTTTCTAAAACTATTAATGTATAGCACCACATATTTTGTACACTCCATATATGTCCAAAAAAAAAAAAAAAACACTAACAGCTCCTTCTTGTAAGTGTCAAAAGTGAAAAAAAAAAAAAAAATACAAGTTTAAATCTCCACAACTCTCTTTAAAACCCGAGATAGAAATTAAAAAAAAAAAAAAAATGTATACTAACTATGACAACTTGACCTGCAAATATCTGTTCATATTTCATCCCTATCGTGTGATTTCATCAGTGTCCTCTCTTGTACTAGAACTAGAACACTTGGGAACCCACCAAACTCTCAAGCTCTTATCAAGACCACCACTATACAACACAAACCCATCACCAACCCTCACATGGGAAGCTGCCTGCAAACACTTAACCGGACCTCCATGACCACTTATGACCCCAACCCTGCACAAACCCCCAAATGCCTCCCTCTTCCACACCCCAATACTCTTATCAGCAGACCCACTACACACATACTCCCCCACCAAACACATACACAAAACAGCCATCTCATGTGCTTTCACCTCACACACTAACTTCCAACTAACAAAACTACTATTACCTTCCCACCCCATCACATAACCATCGGAACCACCACCATACACCCACTTCCCATCATCCGATACGATTACCGCGTTTATTGAAACATCCTTGTGGCCTTCTAGGATGCCCTTTAAGGAATGTGATGAGTTCTTTGTCGATTCCTTACCCCATGCTTTGATCTTCCCATCAGCTGATGCTGAATACACCATCCCTTTGCTTGCTACCAATCCGTTTATTGCATCATCATGAGCTTTGATCGATTCCAAGCACTTGAAATCTGAGATTCTCCATACTTTGAGTGTTTTGTCCCATGATCCTGAGTACACTAGACCGTTATGAACCGCCAAACAGGAAATGCTATCCGAGTGCTCTATCCATAGCTTCTTGTGATGTCTCCTTGTCTGCACATAATTGCTCTGCTTCATGAACTTCCCCAAATAGTCCTTAGTTGTTGGAAGCGTGTCGATAAGACGGAACACATTCTCCGATCTCCTCGACACCTTCCAAACCCTAATCCTGCTGTCTTGATGGGCTGTGAAGACTTTGTTGCCAACTGATACAACTGCTTTAACCGATCCTTCTCCCTGACCAAACTTTGCGAAGAGGCGCAAATCGGGTTGCTGCCAGACTATAATATCCTTTCCTTGTGAAGCACTCAAGATGAATTCACCACACAAGGATAAGGAAGAAACCGAACCCACATGGTCCGAGAGAACCGCTAACGGTTTCGCGCAAAAGGGTGTTGAGGAGGATTGAATTTTTACATTAATAAGCTCGAACCTCTCCGAATTGGCCGGGCTGTCTTCGGCTTCGCTGCAACTGCTGCTGAAGCTACTGGTAGTGGTGCTGCTTGTTGACGTCGCGGACAGTAAAGGGGTCGATATTAGCGCTTTCGAAGGGACGAATTCCATTGTTTGAAGCATGGTTTTGTTGCGTTTGGAAGCCGAAACAGAGCGAAAACAGAGTAAAACAGTGGAAAAAGCCAGAGCAGGAGCAGCGGGAGAAAACAGGGGAACAAAAAAAAAGGGCACTGTTTTTTATTAAGGAGACGTTGGAGAGTTGTTGGAGGTGATAATGGAACAGGAAGAAAGATCGAGAGAGATTGGAGCGGAGGGAGAGCTGTAAGAGAGAGATGGAGAGAGAGAGAGGACACGGATTTCTTGAGAGGAAAAAGAAAGGGCGACAGATGATAAATATGTATGTATTTTTATAATTAATTAAATTACACGGGGAGGGTGCAACGGCTACTTTGAAATATTAGATTTAGATCTTTCACCCTTTCATGCAAAAAAGGCAGGATAATTTCATTATGGGACCACCTTATGACCCTATAATATTACGTTTTCCCTTTCTTTTCTTTTTTTTTTTTAATTATCAATTAAACAAGTTAGGTGTAAACGCTTCTTTTGTTTATTTATGTCCTTTTTTATTGGGATTGGGAAAAAAACATTTTAACAAAAAAAAAAAAGCCATCACTTTGAAAATAATTTTATAAGCAAGTTAAACTCGTTTCTTTCATGATTCATTAAAAAATTTATCTCTTTAAGATATGAATCTAACTTTCCTATCATAATAAATACTAATTTTTCTTCTTCAATCTGATGTGGATGTGATTAGTATTGATTATATAGAATAGTATGACAAACACTATACAAAAATAAATCAATTTTCAATAAAAAAAATTAACAGACTAAATTTTTTATCCATAATGACTAATGAGTTATGAAACCTATTACACCATTTTTAGTGATGATTTTTAAGCCCTATAATGAAGTGAATGAGTAAGCACAGTTGAGATCATTTCTACTGCATAAGAAATATTGTTTAAGGTTAATAAAAGCTGTTTTATGTTTTTCAAGTTTGTAATCTCGATTTTCGTTTTTGTTTTTTATTTTGAGTTGGGAGCTTAGAGGTTTAATAATAGAGGTTAGTGAAAAAGAAAATATAAATTTTATATTAAATTCATATCTTAAAGAGGCGAGTTTATGTAATTGTATTGAATTGTTTGAGACCAATTCAAAGCAATTGCATTGAAATCATCTCATCCTTTTTTAAAGATTATTTTGGATTGGTAACACTTTTATAATATTTTATTAAAATATTATTTTTTCCTTAACCCTTTTTTAATTTACGTGTCATATTACACTAAAATTTAGCTCGCGAACAAGTGCTTGAAAAGACATGTTAAAAATCCACTTAAAATCTGTACATATTTTTCAAGACTTATTGTTTTTCACTTAAAAAAAAATAAAAACTAAGATAAATTATAAATACACCTTCTCATGTTTCCTCTATGTGCCCTTAAAAGTTGAGTTTAAACTCTCATATATTCTAAAAAGTGCTTTTTAATGCCCTATAGGACTAATTGTTTCATTTATAACGAATATAAAATATAATAAAATGCTATCAATAGTTTTTGTAATTATTTTATCAGATTTTAACTTACGTTTTTAAAAGATTTTGACTAGGTAATTTCCTGGGAACCTAAATAGACCTTCGTCTTCGATAACATGATTTCTGTATTATTGGGATTTTATGTCTTGGGTTTTCAATTTCAATAGCAGACATACGTTCGCTACAGTTAGAAATTCCCAAATCAAACAAAAAAAAATATGAAAATAATCGCCCGGCCGCTCTGCCCTGCCCGGTCCCAACCAGGGAAAAATAAATAAATAAATAAAAGAACCCTCGAGTCTGTTGTCTGCGTAGCATATTACTCAAAATGCATGTTTTTTAAGAGTTCAAGGAATATAGCAGTTATTGCTGTTAGAAATAGCACGTGTGGTTCTAAATTTGGAATGCAACTGGAACCATTATCGTTATTGCCAGAGCCGGAATGGAGGCCGGTTTCAAACTAGCTAAGATAGCTTGGTTTTTTAGTTTTTTTGCGGTTCTACAGTTTAGAATTGGTGAAATAGTGATTCTAATCGGTTTTATTGAAAAAAAATAAAATATTATATTAATACACAATAAATAATTTATTTTCTATTTACAATATTTAATATGTTATATTAACAATACAATAAAATAAATATAACTCAAAATTATATAATTTAGTCCATATAAATTTTTCTAAAAGCAAAATTCATTTCTTTAATAATATGAAACTGTTTTTTATATTGTGATTTTTTTTTCTTCTAAAGTATATTGCAATCTCATACTACTAAGTATAATTGATATTGGTTGTGTTTGCGTGTAAAAAAATACGCATTCTAAACAAATTTTAAAATTTTTTGGTCAAATAATTTAACACATCTAGACCCAATAATTAATTATTTTAAATTAAAAATTTATTTTATTAAAAACTAAAATTCATTTATTTTTTATTTTATCTAGAAAAAAAAAAACAATTCCACGTTCCAAAACCGGAATTGAGAACTGCAAGTTCCATATGATCACACTGCAACCATAAAGATGGTTTCGATTCCTCATTTTTAAGATCCAGAACCAGCGTTTCATTCAGTTCGGTTGGAGAACCACGTCTATGTCTAATTGATGTCTTATTTTGATTGGTATTGTGATTTGAATCTACACTTCTAAATCAATGGATTTGTAATACAATAAGAAGTTAATGGGCATCGGGATTGTCTAATACAGCCACTACGATGGTCAAGTCATGATAGATAAATAGATAAATAAAATGATAGAAAGAGGGTCCCATGCTACTAAGCCTCCTTTATAAAGGATGCCCCAAAGGAGTGTATATATAAAGTGTTAAAGATTGATAGTTGCTCTCAGTGGTTACCAATCCGTGAAAATAGTAGAGGTTGTAAGAGTTAGTAGATAGTGGTTAAAGGGTTACTAACCCACATTCTCAGAAGGTGGGAAACCAACCATTGTAGTCCAGGTACAAGTTCTTTGTTCATGAGGATTAAAAAGTTAGTTAGTTCGATCGATCGTGCTTTGGTGTAGCCAAGCATGCTATGGACAATTAAGTATATTATAGGATTTGGAAGAGGAGTGATTGAGCTACCTCATATCTTGGATAGATTGCGCTAGGTGTGAGAAATCCTCTATCTAGATTTGCCCATAAACAATAGTAATATTAAACATTTTATACCCTGATAAAGTATTGAAAATTCCAACACATTTTTTCTAATCTATATATTTAGTTTTCGTGAATATTGAGACAATGTCTACTTCACTTTTGCAATCATATTCTTTTTCCTTGTCTAATATGAGATAGCGATCGCATTTAATTATTTATATTAAATCATGTGCATATTTCATGTTATGACTTGTGTAGATTTTTTTCTTTTTTTTTTTTTTTTATATGTTTGGATTGTCTGTTTATTATCATGCCCACTCTTAAAAGCCCAAATATTTAATTAAAAACCTTAGAGCCTTCCAACGTATTCCTCTCCACTATTCTTAAGATAACTCTCTCTAGTTCTCTCTCTATTTCTGGAAATTTCAAAATGAAACTCTAAGTTGAATAATGTGTTTGTTGTCTTGTTGCAGGTAGAAGAAACATGCAAGAATGAAACTTCTTTGAGTGAGTCTCCAACTCCTAACAAGACTATTTCTTAACAACAAGGGTAATTACCCTTTTCTGCTATGATCTTTATTTATGGTTCCTTTCAACAAACCCTTAGCACAGACACCTTAGTCTGTTAGTACAGGTATATTATTGATGTTTTATTTGAGGTTACAGCTGTATTGTAACAAATGTCTATTTTCGTACGACCAAGCCAAGGGTTACGACTCTTTTGTTATAAAGTCTTTGTACCAATAAGGTAATTTTCGAACTCTAGATGTGTCTCGTGTAACAAATGGCTCCCTTTCTTGAAATGGAACCTTGTCCTCAAGGTTAATGTGTTTGTATGCCTAATTAAAAGAACCCAGTCTGATTAAAAGAATTCTAGTCTTCCCAAGTAGTTTCTTCAGGTAGTAATCCCTGCCATTAAACCAAAACTTGATGGATGGGTTTGCTATAACAAAACATTGTGAAAATTCACTAGAAAAGTGGTGTTAACTATGGCTTGTTATCAATTGCCCTAGAGGTATCTCTAAAGAGGGAATAGAAGCACCATAGACTTTCTTCAATAAGGATACATGAAAAACATCATGTATTTGAGCTCCTTTGGTAGCTTGAGTTTGTAAGCACAAGATCCTAATTTATGTGGAACTTCAAATGGACTAATAATGCTTAGAAAGTTTGTTGGTTTTCCCCAAGGAAACTGAAATCTGGCGATGTGGTTGTAGTTTCACAAACATAGTTTTTAAGAGGAAATTCTAGGTTAGATCAATGCTGATCGGCACAAAATTTCATTCTTGTCTGAGCCTTAGTGAGATTAGCATGTAGATTAACCAATAAATCATCACGTACTATCAATTCTTTATCAATCACATCCAATTTCGAAGCACGACACAAGTAAGAAATCAAAATAGGAGGGGGTTATCCATAAACCAGCTTAAAAGGAGTATACCAGAGCCTTCATGATAGGAGGCGCTATAAGCAAACTTCACTTAAGGCAAACATGATATCCACTTGGTTAGATAGTCCACAGTATAGCTTCTCAAATACTATTGTAGGGTTCTATTCATGACCGTGGTTTGACCATCACTTTGGATAGTAAGCTGTGCTGGTATTCAACTTGGTACCATGTAGGTAAATAAATCTCGCCAAAATCCCATGAAAACACTATCTTGATCCAAAACAATAAATCGATGGAACCATGCAACTTAACAACTATGAGAACAAACAAAGACGCAACCTTTGGAGCTATGTAGTAAGTTTCTAGAGCTCTTAAATGATAATATTTAGTGGGTTGATCAAACACTACTAAAATGTAGTGTAGCCTTGGGATTTAGGAAGAGAGGTCACAAAATCATGCTTATATCCTCTTATACATGCTCTGGTACAAGCAAAGGATGCAATAATCCAGTTGGGCTTTGAGTAGAATACTTAATTTGTTGGCAAGTTTGACAACTTCAGATGTAGTCTTCTACTTGAGTGCGCATCCCCTTCCAAAAAAATTTGAAGCAATCCTTTTATAGGTCTTCAAACATCTAAAATGCCCTGAGCAAGGAGAATCATGATATTCTAAAAAGGGTGAGGAATGAGAGAAGATTGAGCACCAAAAGCAGTCGATTCTCGAAAAATAGTAATCCATTCTTCATTGTCAAGGAATGCTTAAGTGATTTCCCTTGTTGTAGGATAGATATGATCTCTTGAAATGCAGGTAAGGCAGTATATTCGTTCTTCAATATGTCCACAAACTGAAAAATGGTAGAAGTCCAGGCTAAATGAGTTGCGCCATCTGAAATTGGCATGGTAAAGTGTCTGCCACTTTGTTATCTACTTCTTTATAGGTGATGGTATAATCATAGCCCATAAATTTAGAAAGATCCTTTTGTTACTCAGGTGTTTGAATCACCTGAGATAAAATTTATTTTAAGCTGCGATGATAAGTTCTTATAATAGAATGCATACCCAACAAGTATTGTCTCCATTTCCTCATTGTTCCACTACAACATAAAGTTCACGCAGAGATGTTAAGGCCTTTCATAAATGATGAGGCATTTTGTTGTTAAAAAATGCAATAGGATGATCATGTTGTAGTAACACAGCACCAATACCCATACTGAAAGCATAAGTTTTTGTTGAACCATATGATTATAATCTTATTTTGATGAAAAAATTTATTGAAAAATACTTTACAACTTAGTTAAGCTACTTTAATAAACAAAACCTGTTTTTGATATGTTTAAGCTTTAATGTGCATACATGTGCTTGTGTTTGTATGTGTGTTGTTCTCTACAGATTATGTAGGAATAAATTATCTTGCCCTAGCCTTGATCGCGGCCTCTCGAAGGCTCAATTAGTCTAATCAAAGTGTAGATCCAAGGTGCGACCAATAGAACAAAACAAGAAGTACAACCTTGGTTGCACCCAAATCGAGGGGTAAATCGAAGGCTCGACAAGTTTAACTCTAGGACACAAAAAGTATAAATCTAAGGATCAAGGAGCATAGAGTTGGTTGAGGGGTAAATCAAGACATGACAAGTTTGAAGCAAACAAGTCTACAATGCGACATTGCAGCAGACTTTCAAATTCGACTGTTGGAGGGTTTTTTTTTTGGGAAAATGGCTATTTTTTTAAAGTTGCTATATAATGATTTGGGGTGTTTTTAAAAAGAGAGTAAAGCTTGACTTTCATAGATTATGTGAAAATACTCTTTTAATTTGTATTTGTATTTATTAAGTAAATAGTGCCATAGTGAGATTAGTGAGCTAATATTATAAGGCACTATTTACACTTTTGTTATTGAGTGTTTTAGTGAAGTCCTCTCTTGTTTGCCTATAAGATCAGCTAACCTCTAGTCTTGGACTAGTTAATAAATCAAGTTTGAAGGAGACTAGAGTAATTCAATTCTCGGAAAGCCTAACATAAATCTAACTCCCATGTTTCTTATTGTTTATCTTGCTTTTATTTGTGAGATTGGAAATATTTCAAGTCTTGGGAAGCCTTGATAAAGTCTGAGATTTCCATATTTTATTTCATTATGCTTGCTCTATTTTATTTATAAGGAGACTAGAATATTTCAAGTCTCGAGAAACATTGTTTATAATATAAAACTCCCATTTACTTTTTTTCCATATTACTTGTTTTTATTTATTTTATATGGTAACTAGATTACTTCAAGTCCTAGGGAGTTTTGATCCCATGCTGTAATTTTAATACATTTATGTTCTTTTTATCAATTTCTAATTTTATGTTCTTGGTATTAGTCCATGCTATTAATTTTATTTTATGATTGCTATTTTAAGCTCATGCACATATATGGTTATATATGATGTTATAGTATGCAAAAACAGCTTTTCCAAGAACATGAATGTTGATAATTCTTTATTATGCAAAATATTTTCCAAAAATCTTATCTCCAACACTTGAGAAATCCTCTCATTAGAAATAAAGAATTAGAAAGAAACACTCAACTATATTTTTCAAAATGACAAGATGAATTTTCCAAAATATAAATATTAATAATTCTTTGTTATGTTCTAGAAATCTTATTTACAATACATGTACAAACATTTTTAAATATATATATAAATAATATAATTCTAGAACAAGTCATTTACTTAATTTTTCTTATATGCCAAAACCTAAAACATTTTAAATATAACACAACTTAGAATAATTTTTCTCCACAAACACATAAAAATTCATATCTTGAAAAATAATTAGTTAAAAGAAGTTTATTATCAATGAGATATTCATGGATACAAAACGAATATAAAATCATGATTTTTAGACAAAGTTTCACTTTTACAAAAATCTAAGCACGGAAATTTTTGTAAAAACCCAAAAGTAAATATCTCATAAACTTAACTTTTCAACCTCCATAAAAGATTGTTTTATAAAATTCTATTTTGGGACAACATCATCCATGTAATGTGAGTTATTATCACTATATATGATTTCTAAAGATAGAAATATTTTATGCTTGGCCTAGAAAGTCAAAGTGATGCAAAATTTTGAAAATTAAAAGGGATCAAAGTCTGGGATGGTTTGGAAGAAATCTATATCATACCATTCTGTAACCCAAATGATCCTAAATATTAAAAATAACCTTAGAAATGGATAGAGAATTTGAAGTAGGTGGAAAATGACTATGAATATGAAATTATAAGTTAAAATGAGCAAGTTGTGATCATTTTAAATTGGAACCTTTGTAACGAGAAAAGCGACATGGATAGAATAAATCGAATTAGAAATTTAGTAGTACTATATGAATACTCATCATGGGTATTTCTTTTTTCTAGGTAACGAAGATTACGAGACCCCCTTTTGATGATTATATTCACTAAGTAGATTGCGATATAGATGAGTAAGTTTTTCCTTATAATTCGTTACCTTACTTGTACTTGTAGATAGTTGCATTAGATTTGTAAGTACAAGATAAAATGGTTATGTGTGGGTTTACGAGTACATGTATGTGCTTTTTATGAATATATGACAAGGGATGTTAGGCATATTGAAACCAACAAATGGTTTGTCAATTACTTCCATCAATATTACATATTGCTTAATGTGTCTATGGTACTTGTTTGATCGCCTTTAAGTATACTATTTTTACTTGACTTTGATAAATGAATGGGTACATATTGATCCATTGAGTCACATATTGAGACTGCTATTCCTACATGAGGAATCGAAAGGGCTCGAATAGCACTGCTCATTTTGAGGAAACTATGTCAAATAGGGGACAAGCCTAATGGATAAGCCATGCAATCAATCGCTATGAGCGGGTGTAGGAGACTAGCAACGAAGATCATGGAAGCCTTCAAATCCAATTCCCTAATCCTTGATACGGAGGGCGTAAATCCATTCTATGTATGGTTTCCAAATACCCATACATATACATATTTGTTTATAACATGTGTTTATTACATAGCATGTATAGCATATGCTTGAAATTAATAAATTTATTTGGGTTATGGATGTACAGAACTATAAAGAGAATATTTCACTAAGCATGTTGTAAGCCTACACCCTATAGATATTTGTTGAAACATGAATACTTGAGACTTCACTCAAAAGACATGACTTCAAGGAAATCACTAATGGACTTTGAAGCCTTAAAAGAAAGATTTGAGAGATTAGAATGAAGATTCCTTGGAAGTGCTTTATGTGTGATATGTGATAAGTTTTTACTTTAGAGGCCATTATGAATAACTATAATATTTTGACCCATTTGATGATGTTAGTGGGGGCATGCCCCTCAGAAACATAATTGACTTTGTTTATGTTTAACAATATATAGTTCTCTTGTTTTGCTATTTAATTACTACCTTCATGAACTGCGCTGCTCCGATATGTTCCATTAGTTATGAAGTATGCTTTGTATATAGTATGGAAGTCTTTGCATGAAAGGAAGTCATTTGTAGGCTTCAATATTATGTATAGCAGACTGTTATATTTAGGGTTCCCCTTGGGGCATGGCAAGTTTGCCTTAATGACAAAAAATTTTAAGAAGTTAATGAAGTTCAACAACAAGATAAAAGGAAAGGATGATGGCAGTAGTTCCTTAAGATACAAAAGAAAAAAAAAAGGATGTGATAACTTGCTACAAATGTCACAGCCAAGACATACCCAACAACACTGTCAAATGCTTAAGAAAGCTTCTAAAAGATCCATGAAGGAAGTCTCATTGCCACTTGAGTGATGACAACTTAACTGACTAGGATGAAAATGTGTGCTTCATGGTATTGGATGATAGGTAAGCTTTCCATCCTCTCCTTCTTATGATGAATTAGCCACCATGTATAATGACCTTTATAAAGAAGTAGTGATACTACAAAAGGAAAATCACGTATTCATAAAAATTATGTCAAATGTAGGAAATGAGATGGATGTGTTCAAAAGAGAATATAACAAGTTGAAGGATGAAAATGAAAACCTAAATGAGGAAAATAATTATTTGAAACTTGAAAATGACAAGTTAAATAAACAAAATGAGAAACTAAAAATTGAAGTTGAATTGTTAGACATACAAAATAAGACCTTATAAGGTGATAATCATACAAATAATTGGGATAATGCATGCATAAAAGAGCTAGAGAAACTAAGAAATGAAAATATCATTTTAAAACCTAGCTTAGATGATTTAAAGATAGCCATAGCTAAGTTCACCAAAGGGAAAAAGAACTTGAACACACTTCTTGGAAATCAAAGGTGTGGTTCAAACCAATATTTAATTGGTTACAACGAAGAAAGTAGTTTCAAGCCCCATAAAACTCGATTTGTGAGAGCCACTCATGCGACATGCAACTATTGCATCATAATTGGTCATATTGCACAAACATGTGCAATAAGGAGAACTATGTATTTGAATAATAAAAGTAAGCTAGTTTAGGTTCCTAAGAGAGAAATCCTTGTTGCACCTAACCCAAAAGGACCCAAACTCAAATGGATACGAAAAAAATAATCATTGTTTTGTAGGAATCCTAAAGTAAAAACAACAAATGATACTTGGATAATGACTCCTCTAGATACATAACTAAAGATGTATCTAAGTTTACAACTTTGGTGTTGCAAGATCAAGGGAGTGCCACCTTCGGAGACAATTGCAAGTCTGTCTTAGTGAAAGTAATATTTTAGTAAATAGAGGCTTAATTATTAGAATGTGCTTTCAGTGATGTTTCAAAACATAATTTACTTAGTATCAGCCAATTATATGATAATGGCTTTAAAGTAATATTTCTTGCCAATAAATGTTCTATTGAAAGAGTTGACAATAATCAAATTTATTTTGAAGGGTATAGACAAAGAAATATTTACAAAATCAATCTAGATGATTTCAAATCTTCAAATGAAACTTGTCTTTACTCTCAAAATAACAACAGTTAGCTATGGCATAGAAAATTGAGACATGCTAGCATGGATGTAATTTTAAAACTTATTAAAAAGAATCTTGTTAAAGGATTACCAAAAATAAATTTTCAAAATGATAAGATTTGTCAAGCATATCAAGAAGAAAAGCAAACTAAGACTTCCTTTAAGTCTAAGGATGTCATTTCCACTTCAAGGCCATTAGAACTATTGCATATGGACTTATTTGGTCCTACTCAAACTTTAAGTTTGGGAGGCAAAAAATATACCTTAGTTATTGTTGACAACTTCACTAGATATATATGGACTTTCATCCTAGCATCTAAAGACAAAACAAACAATGTCTCTTTTAGATATTGCAAGAAAGTTCAAAATGAAAAGGTCTTGATATTGTGACTATCCGAAGTGATCATGAAAGAATTTGAAAATTCTGAAATGGATTTTTTTAGTAAATCTAGAACTAAATATACATTTTTAGCACCTAGAATATCATAACAAAATAGTGTAGCCGAAAGGAAAAACAAACCTTAATTGAAATGGCTAGAACCATATTACGTGAAAACAATTTACCAAAATATTTTTGGGCTGAAGTTGCATATCAAATAGAATTTTCATAAGACCAATTGTCAAGAAAACCTTCTATGAGCTTTAGAAAGGAAAAAGACCTAACATATCTTATTTTCATCCTTTCGGCACTAAATGCTACATCTTGAATATGAAAAAAATCAACTAACTAAATTTGATGTTAAAAGTGATGAAGATATTTTATTAGGTTATTCTTTAACCAGTAAAGCGTATAAAGTTCTTAATAAAAGAACATTGTTATGGAAGAATATTTTCATGTTGCTTTTGATGATTCATTTCCTCATATATGTTTAAATGATTATATGGATATAATATTTGTGTTGATTTAGATAAGTTTTCTCTTGAAAATATTAATAAAGAATTGAATGAAGGAAATGAACATAAAAAGGATGTTGTGGATTGATGAACATATTTTACATACATTTTGTGGATAAAATTGATACAGATTTGATAGAAATCAAGTGGAATTTGTATTTATAAGTAAAAATTTTGTGAAATCAGGTCAACAAAGAAGTAATGAGCAAATTCCAAAACAATTGGTTGAAGATCAACATGTACGCCGGCTCAAAAGCATCCAACGCCGCCGGCGTAGAGGCTGTGTAGAACGACCATAGAAGCCAATTTCTTAACGCAGTCTTCCACGCAGCCAGGGTAGAAGAAATTTAGAGCAAGCATTTGGAATAAGGAGTTACGCCGGCAAATTCTGCATTAACGCAGCCGGCGTTGAGCCTGTGTACTTTGTCCACAGATTACAAATCCTTAACGCAAGCTCGAACGTAGCCAATGTAGGGTTTGATGAAGCAAGGAACGTCGGCCTTTTGGGATTCAACGCAGCCAGCGTACTTTACTGTGTATAATCCTCTAGGAAATTTTGAATGATGATCTACGCAGGCCAGATTTGAAGCAACACAGCCAGCGTTCATCAAGCGTAAGTTGAAGAGGCACTTTTCATGCAACGAACGCCGGCCAGATCCACATTTACGCAGTGGCGTACATTTTGTTACTGTCGGCGTACATCTATGTTAGTCTGTATTCTTCACGCAATTTTGCTCTATTTAACAGTGTTTTGAGAAAGAAAAAGAGAGAACAGAGACACGAAAATATTCAGAAAGATTAAAAAACAAAATGTTCTTGTTTGTTTCTCTTTTAGGGCGCTAAGACCCTAATGTTCTAGCAACTTAGAGTGGATTAGGGTTTAGCTACAATCAAGCATTGCCTACAATTGTGGGATTTTGGATATGGAAATTCCTGTTTCTGAAAAGGAACCATTTTTAAGGTGTTTTCAATCTCTATTCTTTTATGTTTATGCTTGATTGTATATTGAGATGCATGTTTTCATTGTCAATTATGAATATGTATGAATGGATTCGATGATTTGATGCATGAATTGAACTGATATTGGTGTTGATTAATTGGGAATTTGATTATATTTGTTTGTAATCTGTTTAGTTTATGCCTGATCAACATAGATTAGATAGAAAGGATTAAAGATACTGAGAAGGATTCAATGATCCGCACAAGCAAAACTTAGGTTTTTGAATATGATTTGTCATAGAATATGTAAATCTGTGATAGAACTTGAGAATTCATTAATCTTTATGCGGTTAGGTTACAAATTTGGGTCACTTAACGGTGCTTGTTTTGTATTCTTAACTAGAATAGTAATTTTGGTGAGAGCAAAATGCTATTAACCTGAAATCATAGATAAATTATCTTAATAGGATAGTTTATGCTATGAAAGATTTTGTTACATCGAGAGGTGAGCAATTCTTAGATGAATTTGATCAAATCCCAAGTAATCAATGTTATATATCAATTTAGCATGAGTCATTTCACATGAGAATAGAAATAATCATTCATATATCATCTATCTCCTAAACCTAAATCCCTCGTTATAGTTGCTGGAACATATGGTTTTAGTTCTTGATAAATCATTTGAAATCTAGTTTTTATTTAGATCAACATAGATTAATTACACATCTGAAAAATCAATTGCTTAGATTAGGGTAAAAGTTTAATTCTAGTAATTAGCCATTAGCTCCCTGTGGATACGACTTGGACTTTCCAGAATATACTGCTTTGTACCCGGTGATTTTGCTGACCGGTTAAGTAATCCACTCGTATTTGAAATTAAAATCTTTAGAATATTGAGAAGTGTGGTTTACTGCAGTTTCAATTTGGCGCCGTTGCCGGGGAGCTTCGGTTGCTGATATTAGAATAGGATTTACACCCTTAGACTAAGCATATTCTAAAAAAAAAAATAGTTTACCTTGATTCGTGTGTTCTTGTATGTCAGGTGAACAGTCCAAGATTTACCCTACGACCCTGAGATTGATCGGACTTATCACCGCCGACTAAGAGAAAGACGAGCAGATAATACGAGAGCAATGGAAAGAAACCAGCAAAAATTAATCCCCCACCTGTCAATGAGCGACAGAATGAAAATCCTCCTATTGGGCAGCAACAATTGCCTGTTCCTGTTATGGGCAACAACAATAACCCTCCAGCTCCAGGAAATGAGGTTCACAGACCAATGTGGGAACTATTCATGCCCACAGTTGATGGAGTTGCACCATCTATTGAGTGGCCTGCTATTCAAGCCAATAATTTTGAATTAAAGCCATCACTGATACAAATGGTGCAAGGAGATCAATTTGGAGGAAGCAGTTTTGATAACCCCCATGATCATCTGAAGAATTTCTTGCAGATCTGTTCTACAATCAAGAGTAATGGGGTCTCCACTGATGCAATTCGCCTTCGATTATTCCCTTTCTCATTAAGGGATAAGGCAAGAAGTTGGCTAAATTCATTACCTCCACATTCTCTTACTAATTGGGATCAGTTGGCACAACAGTTTCGGAACAATTTTTTCCTAACAAAACGATCCAATTGAGGAATGAAATCTTTTCCTTTCGGCAATATGAAGGTGAAGCCCTATATGAAGTATGGGAAGATTTAAAGCTTTTCAGACGTTGTCCTCATCATGGAATCTCTCTTCATGATCAAATGAGAATTTTCTACACATCTCTTGGAGATTCCTTGAAGACAATGATTGATGCAAAGCAGGTGGCAGTTTGATGTATAAAGTGCTCCTGAGGCCTATGATCTGATTAATGGGTTGGCTCGTACTACGTTTCACTGGCATATGAATGAAAACAAACCAAAACCGGTTAGTGCCATTTATGAATCAGACGGTTTCAAATTACAACAACAAGTGGATTCACTTACGCACAGATGAAACACATGCAACCTATGTCAGGAGCTGGACCAAGTCATAAGCCACACATGAACATGATCTCTTATGATGATCCTCACATGAGCTATTTGGAGTACCCTGTGGAAGATTCTTCGCTTCATATTCTGGTAATGTGCAAGCTAACTATGTTAATCAATATGACAGGAATGCTAGGAATTACAATCCATACTCCAACACTTATAATCCTGGATTGAGGGATCATCCAAACTTTCGATGGAGCAATCAAAATGCACCTAGAGCATTACCGCCACCACAAATGATGCCTCAACAACATTCCCAACCACAAAAGGAGAAGGATAAGACAGTTGAGCTTTTGCAAGAAGTGTTGAAACAACAATCAAATCAAGCTTCCATTATTTTGGATTTGCAAACTCAGTTAGCTCAGTTGTCTGAAGCATCTAGGCACCGACCTCAAGGTACTCTTCCAAGTACCACTGACAAAAATCCGAAAGAAGATGTGAAGGTAATCACTCTCCGAAGTGGAAAAGAAATTACTAAGAGTAATGAAGGAAGAAATCAAGATGGGAAAAAGACTGATGAGGAACAGAAAGGAAAGATGATTGATGACCAAAGCACTGGAAGGCATGAGGAAAATGATGAGAAGGTATCTGACACCTATACTAATATACCCTCATCAAGTAATGAAAAAAGGAAGAGAAAAGAGGAAGATAGTATGCCACGAAAGCCAGAAATGAAGCCGTATGTTCCACCCATTCCTTTTCCTGGAAGATTGAAGCAGCAACAACTGGATCATCAATTTGAGAAGTTTTTAGAAGTATTCAAGAAGTTGCACATTAATATTCCTTTCATGGATGCACTTGAATCCATGCCATCTTATGCAAAGTTCATGAAGGATATTCTTACAAAGAAAAGACGCCTAGCTGAACATGAGACAGTTATGCTCACTCATGAGTGTTCAGTTATTCTTCAGAACAAGATGCCTCCAAAGTTAAAGGATCCGGGTAGCTTCACTATTCCTTGTATCATTGGTGAATCATACTTTGATAAGGCACTTTGCGATCTAGGAGCAAGCATAAATCTCATGCCATTTCAATCTTTAAGAAATTGGGTCTAGGAGATTGCAAACCAACTACGGTGTCTTTACAACTTGCTGACAGAAGCATTAAGCATCCAAGAGGAATAGTGGAGGATGTTTTGGTCAAGGTGGATAGATTTTTATTTCCAGCCGATTTCATTGTTCTTGATATGGCTGAAGACGGGAGATTCCTCTAATTTTGGGAAGACCTTTCTTGGCTACTGGACAAGCCTTAATTGATGTAGCACAAGGAAAACTGACACTACGGCTATGGATGAGCAAGTCACATTTGATGTGTTTCGATCTCTCAAACATTTAGCTGGTAATGATACTTGCTTTCATCTTGATACTATTGATCAATTGACTCAGGAATACAGCATGGATAATTCTGAGATGGGTGAGTTTCCCAAGCATGTGTTTTCACATGAATGGAGTGATGATGAGCTTAATTTCACTCCTGAGGAAGATGACTTGCTACTGAGTATGGATGAGTGTGACAGCCCTAATGAGGAAGTAGATAATCACTTGATGGATGAAGTTGCTGGAGTTTGGATAAAATCACCTCAGTTTGAGCCTTTAGAGGCTAGTACAAAGAATTGAGTCCATACAAGAACCACCTCAACTTGAGTTGAAACAGCTTCCTAGTCACCTTAAGTATGTTTTTTAGGTGACAATAATACACTCCCAGTTATTATTTCTGTGGAGTTATCATCTGAACAAGAACACAAGTTGATTGAAGTGCTTAAAAGACATAAGGAAGCGATTGGGTGGACAATTGCAGATATTCATGGAATCCATCCGTCTGTCTGTACTCATCGGATCCTCATGGAAGCTGAATGTAAGCCGACAGTCCAACCACAGAGAAGACTCAACCCTACTTTGAAAGAAGTTGTAAAGAAGGAGGTATTAAAGTTGCTTGATGCTGGTATCATATATCCAATCTCTGATAGTAAGTGGGTGAGTCCTACTCAAGTGGTACCTAAGAAAGGAAGGGGGGGGGGGGGGGGGGGGGGGGGGGGGTGTGTTTGTGAATAATGAAAAGAACGAGTTAATACCTACCCGACTGTGACTGGATGGAGGGTGTGCATCGATTATCGAAAGTTGAATGACGCCACCCGTAAAGATCATTTTCCTCTTCCCTTCATAGACCAAATGCTAGAGAGGCTAGCTGGGCATCAATTTTGTTTCTTGGATGGATATTCGGGCTATAATCAAATCCCAATAGCTCCAGAAGATCAAGAAAAGATGACATTTACCTGTCCTTACGGTACGTTTGCATTCAGACGTATGCCCTTTGGTTTATGTAATGCACCAGCAACATTTCAAAGATGTATGATGGCATTATTCTCAGATATGATTGAAAAATTCATTGAAGTTTTCATGGATGATTTTTCTGTCTATGGAGCTTCATTTGAAACTTGTTTGGAGAATTTGTCATTGTGCTCAAGCGATGCAAAGACACTCATCTGGTTTTAAATTGGGAGAAGTGTCATTTCATGGTGAAAGAAGGAATTGTGCTGGGTCATAAGATTTCTCAAAAAGGGATAGAGGTAGACAAAGCTAAAGTTGAGGTGATCTCAAAGTTACCACCACCGGTAAATGTGAAAGGAATACGAAGTTTCCTTGGTCATGCAGGTTTCTACAGGAGGTTTATTAAAGATTTTTCAAAAATTTCACGACCTCTTTGTGCTTTATTAGAAAAGAATACTTCTTTTTCCTTTGATGATGCTTGTCTGGAAGCTTTTGAGCTTTTGAAAGAAAAATTGACTACTACACCAGTAATTGTAGCACCAGATTGGGAGCTACCATTTGAACTTATGTGTGATGCAAGCGATATGGCAGTAGGTGCAGTACTTGGTCAGAGAAGGAACCGAGTTTTTCAAGTAATTTACTATGCTAGCAAAATGATGAATGAAGCACAACGAAATTATGCTACCACAGAGAAAGAATTGCTGGCCGTGGTATTTGCTTGTGACAAATTCAGATCATATCTCATCGGTTCTAAGGTAATTGTCTATACTGATCACTCTGCACTTAAGTATTTATTAGCAAAATCAGATGCAAAGCCTAGGCTTATAAGGTGGATTTTGCTGTTACAAGAATTTGATATTGAAATTAGAGATAAGAAAGGAGTGGAGAATGTTGTTGCTGATCATCTTTCCAGAATTGTTAATGAGAAAGATGAGTTGCCTATTAATGAGTCATTCCCTGATGAATATCTCTATGAAGTTTCAATTAAAGATCTACCTTGGTATGCAGATATTGTTAATTACTTGGTAGCTGGAATTTTGCCTTACAAAATTACTCATCACCAGAAACGAAAATTTTTATCAGATATGAAATATTATTTCTGGGATGAGCCATTTCTTTTTAAAAGTTGTCCAGACCAAGTGATTAGACGATGTGTACCTGCATCTGAAATTGCTGATATACTTTATCATTGCCATAATCGAGAAACTGGTGGTCATTTTGGTGCTGAAAGAACTGCTGCAAAAGTTCTTCAATGTGGATTTTATTGGCCCACTCTATTCAAGGATTGCAGAGCATATGTGCAGAGTTGTGATCAATGTCAGAGAACAGGGAATATTTCCAAGAGGCATGAGATGCCACAGCATGGGATACTAGTGATTGAAATTTTCGATGTTTGGGGGATTGACTTTATGGGACCATTCCCATCATCCTTCAACAACAAGTATATCCTTGTGGCAGTTGACTATGTATCTAAGTGGGTTGAAGCTGTTGCTTCCGACTAATGATGCACGAGGAGTACTTAAATTCTTAAAAAGAAATATTTTCACTAGATTTGGGACACCACGAGCAATTATCAGTGATGGAGGAACTCACTTTTGCAATAAACAATTTGATAGTTTACTTGCAAAGTATGGTGTGAGACATAAGGTTGCTACACCTTATCATCCTCAAACAAGTGGTCAGGTGGAGCTATCTAATAGAGAGCTTAAGCGAATCCTTGAAAAGACAGTTAATTCATCAAGGAAGGATTGGTCGCTAAAGCTTGATGATGCACTTTGGGCTTACCGCACTGCTTATAAGAATCCTATTGGGATGTCCCCATATCGCATGCTGTATGGAAAGGCTTGTCATCTCCCTGTAGAGTTGGAACATAAAGCTTATTGGGCAATAAAGTTTTTGAACTTTGACAGACAAGCTGCTGGTGAACATAGGTTACTCCAATTGAATGAGTTGGATGAGTTTCGAAATGATGCTTTTGAGAATGCTCATATCTATAAGGAGAAAACCAAGAAGTGGCATGACAAGCAAATCCTATATCGTGAGTTTAAGGAAGGACAAAAAGTTCTACTTTATAACTCTCGATTAAGGTTATTCCCGGGTAAATTACGATTTAGGTGGTCTGGACCATTTGACATCATCAAAGTGTATCCTTATGGAGTGGTTAAGATCGAGATAAGAGAGGGGAAAAGTCATTTCAAGTCAATGGTCACCAATTGAAGCATTTTTGGGAAAGAAAGTTTGTGGAGGCAAGTAAGAAAGACGTGGATCTTCAGGATCCAAGCTGAGTTTGATCAAGCACTGTCGGGCTAAGCGACGTTAAACTAAGCGCTACTTGGGAGGCAACCCATGTCTAACTTAGTGTTTATTTTCTTATTTTTTTTAGTTTTCAGATCATGGCAAATCATTCTTGGAGCTTTAGATAAATCCATTTGAGAAAAAGGTGAGATAAGTAATCTTAAATTACTTAGTTACAAATTACACAGGATAATGGATTATTCTCTTATGTGTTTTTAAAAAAAAATTGGAAACATAGATACACGGCCTGTGTAGTGCCAGCGTAGACCTGTGCTGGCTGTAAAACACACACACTGCCTGCCATTCTGTCTGGAAATTGAAAGTTGAATTGACAACACCGCCTTGAACGCCGCCGGCGTAGTCGATAATTTTGCCGGCGTAGGACCTGCAACTCGAAATTAACAGGTTCTGTCTGCATGCTGTCACTTTTTTACTATTCTTTTTTGTTCTTCCCCAACTTAACTCCTCTCGGTGTGTATTGCATTCCTCCTCGCTTGGATTATTTTGCAACTATCAAGTAAGATCTTTATCCATTTTTTCTTGTTAATCTATCCAAGATATCCATGTATGTTGTAGTGGCTCGGATTTGGGTGGAGGAGTTTGTGTGTGTAAGGGTTGAGTGTGATGAGCCATGTGGAGTATGAAGGTGGTTTGGATGTTTGAATTGTTGGTTGATTTTGGGAGTTTATTTGAGACATTTTGATGGCTGTTTTGAATTGAATTTCATTAGATTACACAGTTAGCATGTTTTGATCATCATGAGCTAGGGTTTATTTGATGCGTTTATGATTTTGCAAAACGAATTTGGGGCTTTTTGGTGTAAATGCAAAATTTGCTTGATTCAAGTGTTCATGATGATCGATTGCAATTCAGTACTTGATTTAGATAATGTATTTCGTGTGTGCCCATATTTGTTTCTACTTTGTCTCATCTTTTGGATGCTTTGGTTACTTTAGTAGGTAGTGTGGAATTGTTTTGCGCTTTGTTGCTTTGCTAAACAGTGAATTGTGCATCAATTTGTGACCAACGTTTCTTTCCACAAGCCTGCCTTGAACTATTCCACTTGCAAGTGTTGGTTGAGTTGTTGATCTGTTGATATGCTAATGTGATTTGTTGAGCTTGGGGTCTGATTTGTAAGATATAACATGATCTAGGCAAATGTTTAGGGATTAGTTTTGATTGTTTCACAGACACTAGCACAGGGCTTCATGGTTTTGGTTTCATACTTGATGGTGCTGTCATATTGGTCTGTTTAAGCTTCCCTATTGTGCTCATTTGCAGATATGGCCCCCAGACAAAAAAGACCACGAACCACTGATTCTTCATCAAGTGCACAAGCCCGAAATGTTTTATCCAGCCAGCAATACCAAAGACAACAAGAGGCGATTAATGAAGATGGATTTCATCAATTCTCAATACATGGATTGGGAGTTGTTGGATGAGTTTGGGATTAGAAACCAGGTTGTTGAGTTGATTCGGGATCCGGCTTGGTTGAGGCTGTTTGAATGGAGAGAACCCGCATATAAGAATCTCACACTTGAAGTTCTTTCCACTTTGAAGGTGGAATCAGAAGGGGAAAGGTCAAAGTTTATATTCCAAGCTTATGGAGAGGTGCATGAGATCAGATTAAAGTCTATGGGACGAGTGTTGGGTTTGTATGAAAGCGAGGCAGATAATTTGGAGCTAAAATTCTTGGCCTAAAGGAGCAGATGAAATGACTCAGGAGGCATATTGGTTACAATTGATAGCTCCTTTGACAGAACCTTTTGTGGCTTCCAAGTCGGTGGCATCCATTTTTTCTAGAGTGAATACAAGATCATCCACCACATCATTGCCCACACGGTGAGCTGTAAGAAGACAAGTCACAGTAAAGTGACTTCATTTGACATGTTTTACCTCTTCAGCATCATTGGAAATCATCACCGGATTGATCTTGGAGTGGAAGTGGCGAATTTTATCTTTAGACAAGCTGATGACACAAGAACTAAGTTCTTGTGTTGTGGAGGATATATAACAAGTTGCTGAAGGGAATGCAAATTTTTCGAGAACCTGAAGGGGATGTGGAGATCCCAAGCAAAGAATTACATTGCTCCTTTCAGGGGATTTGGTTTGGTTAAAGTTCCGAAGGTGTGCCACCACCTGTGGTTGAGGAGCAGGATTATCAGGATATCTTCCCTGGAGATATTCCTATTGAGCTACCACCTTCATCATCAGCTCCGCCTCCTCCAGTTTCTTCTTCAGCTCCTTCTGGATCGGATTGGGATAGGGTGGTTACTACCCTAGATAGATTGGAGCAAGGGCATGATCAGATTTTGACTATCCTGAAGCAAGAAAAAAGGAAGAACAAGGGGTTTAGAAAGCAGATGTTTCAGGCAATCAAGGATATGTTTTGTTGTATCAATTCTGAGAAAGGGTCGCAATTGCATTATGAGACATCCACAGATGATGATAGCATCCAGCACGGAGGCAGAGAGCTAGAGTCCCTGCTAGCTCTTATGGATTTTGATTTGTTTTGTTTTTTTGCTATGATCTGTAGAATTAGAACTTAACTTCTTATTTTCCTTTATCTTTTTGATTTTTTTGTAGTTATCACAGGGCAGCATCTTGCAGCTACACTCTATCGTTTTTTGATTAGATTATCATGCACGCTTTTTCAGGGAAGTCATTAGTTTCACTTTTTCCTTTCTCTTTGTTTTATTTGCACAGTGAGGTCACTGTATATCTTAAGTGTGGGGGAAGGATAGTATTGAAACTAAACATGGTGATGGCTGGTGAAATATGAGTTATATTCATGATGCTTGTACCCACACTAATTGTTCTTGATCTAGTACATTTAAGGTCAAAAATTTTTTTTGAAAGAAAATAAGAATCTTGAGATTTGTTTCAAAATATGGTGGATAGCATCTAAATTGAAATGGAAATAACTTGCTAAAGGTCTTACTCATTAACTTTTGTGAATGGATTACTTTGTCAATATTGAGAAGTTGAATCTCTAAGAAGCAAACTTACTTTGTTTTTAGCTCTAAAATTTGAAGTTTGAGAGTAAGTCAAGTCCTTTTGAGAAAAATAACTAGGTTTACTTCTAGGAATAGTTAGTTATTATATAATCACTGGATTTTTTTGAGAAGTCATTTAACAACTAGTGAAAGAAGTAAAAGAAATTCATTTCTTAGTGATTCCCTATAAAAAAGTCTTAGTATTGAATTGCAAAAGAAACAAGCATAGCCACTACTCCGCTAACTCAAAATGAGTTATGAGTATCCAAACTTGAATGTTAGAGTGAGGAAGAGTTCTTAGGGTATCTTAAAACCTGGTCACTTGGGTGATGAGGGGATGTGCCGACTCAATGAACTCACTATAACGATAAGGGAAGGAATGGGCAAAAGTTCAAAAATAAAAGATGGAGACAAAAACCTCCCAAAAAAAAAGTGCTTGTATGAAAAGAAAGGCAAAAAGAATGCAAAAATTCAATAAAATAAGACTTGTAATAAAAGGGAGATAATCTAGGGATTGAATAGATACTATATGCTTTCATTCTTTGTTACTTTGATTATATGTATGCTAAAAATCCATTGAAGTTTAAATGGGTATTTTTCCTTAGTGGAATTGTGCTTACTTTTGGATTAGATAATTTTATTGTTAAAAATGAAGATTAAAGTTTGATTTTTCCAGATTAACTTTTGAATCTTGATTTTAGTAATCCAATCACAAGCTCACAAGTTGATTTGAGCAGTAGGTCATTATAATTGCAAGTCCCAAGTTGAGAAGATGCTTGAATAAATTAGTGAAATTGGTACAATCTATGACGGATTCTTATCAAATTTGCTTGAGGACAAGCAACAATTCAAGTGTGGGGGAATTTGATGAACTCATATTTTACATACATTTTGTGGATAAAATTGATACAGATTTGATAGAAATCAAGTGGAATTTGTATTTATAAGTGTAAATTTTGTGAAATCAGGTCAACAAAGAAGTAATGAGCAAATTCCAAAACAATTGGTTGAAGATCAACATGTACGCCGGCTCAAAAGCATCCAACGCCGCCGGCGTAGAGGCTGTGTAGAACGACCACAGAAGCCAATTTCTTAACGCAGTCATCAACGCAGCCAGGGTAGAAGAAATTTGGAGCAAGCATTTGGAATAAGGAGTTACGCCGGCAAATTCTGCATCAACGCAGCCGGCGTTGAGCCTGTGTACTTTGTCCACAGATTACAAATCCTTAACGCAGGCTCGAACGCAGCCAATGTAGGGTTTGATGAAGCAAGGAACACCGGCCTTTTGGGATTCAACGCAGCCAGCGTACGTTCCTGCGTATAATCCTCTAGGAAATTTTGAATGATGATCTACGCAGGCCAGATTTGAAGCAACACAGCCAGTGTTCATCAAGCGTAAGTTGAAGAGGCACTTTTCATACAACGAACGCGGCCAGATCCACATTTACGCAGCGGCGTACATTTTGTAACTGCCGGCGTACATCTATGTCAGTCTGTATTCTTCACGCAATTTTGCTCTATTTAATAGTGTTTTTGAGAAAGAAAAAGAGAGAAAGAGACACAAAAATATTCAGAAAATTAAAACAAAATGTTCTTGTTTGTTTCTTTTAGGGCACTAAGACCCTAATGTTCTAGCAATTTAGAGTGGATTAGGGTTTAGCTACAATCAAGCATTGCCTACAATTGTGGGATTTTGGATTTGGAAATTCCCGTTTCTGAAAAGGAACCATTTTTAAGGTGTTTTCAATCTCTATTCTTTTATGTTTATGCTTGATTGTATATTGAGATGCATGTTTTCATTGTCAATTATGAATATGTATGAATGGATTCGATGATTTGATGCATGAATTGAATTGATATTGGTGTTGATTATTGGGAATTTGATTATATTTGTTTGTAATCTGTTTAGTTTATGCCTGATCAACATAGATTAGATAGAAAGGATTAAAGATACCTGAGAAGGATTCAATGATCCGCACAAGCAAAACTTAGGTTTTTGAATATGATTTGTCATAGAATATGTAAATCTGTGATAGAACTTGAGAATTCATTAATCTTTATGCGGTTAGGGTTACAAATTTGGGTCACTTAACGGTGCTTGTTTTGTATTCTTAACTAGAATAGTAATTTTGGTGAAGCAAAATGCTATTAACCTGAAATCATAGATAAATTATCTTAATAGGATAGTTTATGCTATGAAAGATTTTGTTACATCGAGAGGTGAGCAATTCTTAGATGAATTTGATCAAATCCCAAGTAATCAATGTTATATATCAATTTAAGCATGAGTCATTTCACATGAGAATAGAAATACATCATTCATATATCATGCATCTCCTAAACCTAAATCCCTCGTTATAGTTGCTGGAACATATGGTTTTAGTTCTTGATAAATCATTTGAAATCTAGTTTTTAATTTAGATCAACATAGATTAATTACACATCTGAAAAATCAATTGCTTAGATTAGGGTAAAAGTTTAATTCTAGTAATTAGCCATTAGCTCCTGTGGATACGACTTGGACTTTCCAGAATATACTGCTTTGTACCCGGTGATTTTGCTGACCGGTTAAGTAATCCACTCGTATTTGAAATTAAAATCTTTAGAATATTGAGAAGTGTGGTTTACTGCAGTTTCATGGATGAATTTGTTAACTATGATCTTCTTAAAGAATGGAAATATGCTAGATCATACTCAAAGGATCTAATAATAGGTGAACCTTCAAATAGGGTACAAACAAGATCTTCCTTAAGAAATATAAGTAATCTAGTCTTCCTATCTCAAACAGCGCTTACAAATATGGTAGAAGCTTCAAAAGATGAGTTTTGGATACAAGTTATGCAAGAAGAATTAAATCAATTCACAAGAAATGAAACTTGGGACTTGGTTCCTAGACTAAATAGTAGACCAGTTATTGAAACCAAATGGGTTTATAAGAACAAATTTGATAAAGCTAGAATTGTCATTAGGAGCAAAGCTTGGTTAGTAGCTAAAGGATATAATTAGGAAGAAGGCAGAGATTTTGATGAGACCTTTGCCCCGATTGCTAGACTAGAAGTCATTAGAATGTTTTTGGCATTTGCTGCATTAAAAATTTTTACTCTTTTTCAAAGGGATATCAAAAGTCCTTTCTTAAATGGTTTTATAAAGAAGAAATATATGTGGAGCAACCATTGGGTTTTGGGAATAATGAATTTCCTGATCATGTTTACAAATTAAACAAGGCTCTTTATGGTCTCAAGCAAGTTCCTAGAGCTTGATACGAAAAGTTTAGTAGCTTCCCTTTAAACAAAGGACTTTCTAGAGGAAAAATTAACACAACACTATTTACCAAAAATCACAAGTCAGACACATTGATTGTGGAAATCTGTGTGGATGATATTGTATTTAGAGCTACTAACATGAGTCTTATAAATGAATTTTTGGAGTGCATAAAGAACGAATTTGAAATGAGCGTGATGGGAGAATTCAATTATTTTCTAGGTCTCCAAGTGAAGCAAACTGAAAATGGATCTTTCATCAATTGAGCTAAATATATCAAAGAACTCTTGAAAAGATTCAAAATGAAAAATTGTAAAATAAGACCTACACTTAGGAGCACAAGTGTAAAACTTGGCAAAGATCAAAATGGCAAAAATGTTTGTGAAAAGCTATATAGAAGCATGTTAGGTAGTTTATTATATCTAATAGCTTTAAGACTCGATATCATGTTCTCGATGTTCGTATGTGTATGATTTCAATCTTATCCAAAGGAATCATATTTGAGTGTAGTAAAACACATACTCAAGTATCTTGCAAGCCCCATTGAAACTGACTTGTGGTATCTAAAGTTTACTTCTTTCGATCTAATTGGATACTCCGATGCTGTCTTTGCAGGGTGCAAAGTTAATTAGAAAAGCACAAGCAGCATGTGCCACTTTCTTAGAAACTCCCTAATATCTTGGCTCTCAAAGAAGCAAAATTCACTTGCTTTTTCAATTGCTAAAGCTAAGTATGTGGCTGTTAGTAGCTATTATGCACAAGTTTCATAACTGAAACAAACTTTGTTGATGTGATCCTAGAAGCCTTAATTTTTAAGCTATCCAATTTAAAGCTCAACAAGCCATCCGAATGGATGAGAGGTGCGATGATGAAAGCTTCAAAGATTAAAACAAGAGCCAAGAGAACCAAAAGAGTTGATAGGATAGTTTGGGATTCAAAGGATTGAAGATTTTCAAGTCTTTTCATTAATTTTGAGTCGCGTCTTTTCATTTATTTTAGGTCGCGTCTTTTCATTTATTTTAGGTTGTGTCTTTTCATTAATTTTAGGTCTTTATGTAAGCCTATAAATAGAGGCTCCACTTTATGTATTGGCAGATTATCAAATTGAAAGAAAACACTTTCTTGAGAGAACTCTTTTGTTCTTTGCGAAAGAACTCCTTTTTGATTTCTTCAATCTAATGCTTGGGGAAATCATCTAGATAACTTAGGTTTCAATCAACAAGTTTGGTTGGGGTCTAGTTCCTATTTATCACTTGTTCAAAATGATCCTTTGGGGATTTGATTTCCACAACGATCGTAAGGTTCTAGGTTTAATATACCTAGGGTTCTCATCATTTGGTATAAGAGCTTCGGCTTCTTGAATCAAGTAAATCCATATCTCAGTTTGATTAGAGGTAACACTTTAATCGTTCATATCCCTTGGTTATGTCTTTTGATTTGTTAGATTTGTCTTATTAGGATTAGATTAAAAAAAAAACAAAGATTTGATTTTGATTGGTTTGTTGTTAGGGTTATTTTGTGAAAAGTTGTGATCTTTAGATCTAGGGTTTAAAAATAAAAAATAAAAAGCTTTGATTTTTAGGGTTTGATTTTGATTTGGAGGAAAAAAAAAAAAAAAGAGGACTTTGATTTGTTGTCAAAGGTTTGATTTTTGCTATCTAGGGTTTGAGTTGTCTTAAAAAAAAAAATTAATTATGAGTAAAGTGCAAGTGAGATCTAGTCTATTGAAGCATGGTGTTGATGAGATTTTTGGTGATCCTAAATTTTACACTAGATGCCATGTAAACCATGTAAAGGACAAAACATGCAGTTTGAGGATTGATGGTGGGTGTTGCGCAAATTTTGTTAGTATCTTGATGGTAGAAAAATTGAATTTGAAAACTAGCATGTATCAAACACCTTATAAATTAAAGTTGCCAAAAAGGTATGAAGAAATTCAGGTGACTGAGTAGGTTCTAATTTCTTTTTCGATTGGCAAGTATAATGATGGAGTCTTGTGTGATGTGGTACCAATGGAAACTTATCATATTCTTTTGGGACAACCATGGCAATTTCAGAGGAAAGCCAGATATGATGAGGACAATGATCGATATTCTTTTGTTTTAAACAAAAGATGGGTGAAATTAGTCTCTCTCAATCCTTTGGAAGCTTATATGGATCAGATAACTATAGCTCAAAGTTTTAGAGAGAGAGAAAAACACAAGCGTGAGAGTGAGGAAAAGTGTGATGAAAACACTTTGGTGAGCACTGAGGAAAAAGAATCAAAGTGTGAAACACTAGAGAGTAATATTTGTTTATCAACTAATAATTTTTCTTTTCCTAGTGAAATTGATTCCTCAATGCAGGGATTCAAAGAATTGTGTCCTCACGAAGATCAAGATGAAATAGAATCTCAATCTAAATTCCTTCATTGCAATTTAGAAGTGTCTAAAAGCGAAGATTTGAGGACGAATCTTTTCGAAGAGGGAAGGAATGATGTGATCCTAGAAGCCTCAATTTTTAAGCCGTCCAATTTGAAGCTCAACAAGCCATCCGAATGGATGAGAGGTGCGATGATGAAAGCTTCAAAGATTAAAACAAGAGCCAAGAGAACCAAAAGAGTTGATAGGATAGTTTGGGATTCAAAGGATTGAAGATTTTCAAGTCTTTTCACTAATTTTGAGTCGTGTCTTTTCATTTATTTTAGGTCGCGTCTTTTCATTAATTTTAGGTCTTTATGTAAGCCTATAAATAGAGGCTCCACTTTATGTATTGGCAGATTATCAAATGAAAGAAAACACTTTTCTTGAGAGAACTCTCTTTTGTTCTTTGCGAAAGAACTCCTTTTTGATTTCTTCAATCTAACGCTTGGAGAAATCATCTAGATAACTTAGGTTTCAATCAACAGGTTTAGTTAGGGTCTAGTTCCTATTCATCACATGTTCAAGACGATCCTTTGGGGATTTGATTTCCACAACGATCGTAGGGTTCTAGGTTTAATATACCTAGGGTTCTTCATCATTTGTAGGATTATGGATTAAAATATGAAAATGTCTCAATTTGATGAGATAACACTAGTTTTATCAATTTAACAGAAAAGTTGATCCTACACTCAAGACCAATCATATCGAAATTAGATATCATTTCATTAGAGATCGTGTTCTAACTAATGATATTAGCTTGGAATTTGTTGATACAAATAATCAAATTGCTGATTTTTACGCAACCCTTTTGTGATGATTGCTTTTGCACTTTATGTAGAGAATTGAGCATGATCAAGTAAGATGAGTGCTAAAATCATTGAGACAAGCTGATCTAGAACTTGATCTTGGGATAAAACAAGCTATTACATGCTTAAATATATTCTATGATGCTTTGGAGATAAGACATCAGCTAAAAATCTATAGAGCTAACCAGCTTGCAGATTTGATGTTTACCGGCACGCTTGTCTAGGGCACGAAAAGAAGGCTTAATAGCCTCTGCTCCCAAAAAGGCTTTACTGGTCATCGATAGATCTAAGACTAGATTGTCGGTCTATCTTTTGAGGGCTCGATCAAAGGCTCAATCACTTCTATTCTTTTATTTTTTTTATTTTTCTTTTTAAGCTTTTTTTTTGTACCGGTATTCCATGCACCAGCTCGTTGATATGCATTTTTCAAAATGTGTATATATATATATGCTCCTCTTCTCTCATTTCTTCCATTCATCTCTTTCTCCTAGGTTCTCTTCTCTCTTTTCTTCGCATTTACCTTGTCTTTCTCACCCCCAATTTTTTTTCTCTTAATCTTGTTCTCGATACTTATACACCTTCTCCACCTCTCTCTCCACCACCTCCCCACCATCTCTTAGCTCTCTCTCTCTCTCCCTTCTATTCATCTTCTTTCATGTCTCTAAGGATAGCTCAAGGCTGTGCTCCGCTTCCACTACCTACATTTGATGGATTTCTTTTCCCCTCTAGTAAGCATTCAGATAGGTATGATTTATTTCATGACCTTCTTATAGATGTGGGTAGGAGTTATAATATAGATGTTTTAAATTTCTTTTGTATACCTCAAATGTCTAGTGTAGCTATAGATAATATTATGAATACAATGTTGCTTCCATCTAAAGTAAATGGAGGAGGCTGTTAGGTTGTTTTATCGTAATTTGATTGATTATTTGGAGGATGATGGCAATTTGGGTGTTGCGATGGAAACTGGATTTAATAGTTCAAGTTTTGTGAGGCTTAAATTGTATTCAGATCTCTATGGAAGAAAACTTGAACTTTCACATCATTATATCTGTAGTCTAATAGATGTTGATGCTTTTAGGGTTAGAATGCCAAGTACTTTTGACAGAGCTCAATATTATAAAGAGTTGTTTTCTATATCAGATTTGAGTCCAAATTAGCATAAACTGTGCAATCTCTATTCTTCCCGTCTATTTCTTAAGCGTTAGGTTCTTCACTGGTTCTTAATAGATAATTATGTTCCCCATAAGGGACAATGGATTATTGTGACCTAACAGGAATTTTGGCTCATGGTACATATCTTATGAGGAAATAAGATTCGTTTCTTTGATCTCATGTATAAGACTTTTAAGAATGTAACTAATAAGCCGACTCAAGCTGCTCTAAGAGGAAGTCAGTTGATCACACATCTATTAAGGAGTAAAGGTATAGAATTCTACTTTGAGACTCGCCCTATTCAGGTTTCTATCTTCTCTTTCAATACTATTAGTTTGGGGACCTGAAAGAAGCAAGATGGTAGATAGATTCATAAGAAACCTTTAGAACCATTGGTTGGTGACGGTGCTCTTCTTCCTGGTTCAGGCATGGATATAGATTCTGATGAAGATGAGCCTCTTGTTTTAGCTTTTGGTTCCTCTACTTCTGGTTCTTCTTCCCTTGGAAACTCAAATTTTTTATCTTTGCTCTAACTTCCAATCCTTCAGCTCGAACATGTGTCAATTCATGGATCATTTCTACAGTATAAACCGTTGCCCTCCTGCAACTGATGATCCTCCCAGCTTATTCTCCTTTTTCTCCCTTTTTTTTTTTTTGTTTGGACATCTATGTTCTATGACTTTTTGTACTGATATTTATACAAATCTATTTATTGGATGTCTTACATGGTTGTTAGTTCTGAATGGTTCTCTTGGTTGCCTTGAACTGATTAGTATGTTGTGAACTTGTAAAGGCATAATTCTCTATGAATTCCAATATGACTAAGTTTGCTTACTATCTTTTATAAACTTTTTGATGAAACCCAAGGGGGAGAAATGGTAATATAGTAAAAAATTGTTAAACTTGTGTTTTGATAACTCTTGGTCTGTACTTAAAAAATTTATTTACAAAAACCAAATTTTACTAAACTCTTGCATCAAATACAAAATTGTGGGAGCGCACTTATTGGGAGGGAATAGATAACAAATAACTTTTACATAACTGTTTACCCTCATCAAAATGGGGGAAATTGTTAAATTGAATTATTCTACATTTGATTTTGATGAGAACAACAATTATGAAGAACAAAAATTATGCAAATTGTTTTGTGAACACACTTCACTTGATTAAGATTGATAATCTGTATAAAGAAAAATATTTATCAAGGAATATGTGTTGTGTGTGTGTGTGCTTTGCTTTTATGTTTGCAAGAGTTGCACTGGCAAGTCAGTACAAAACAACAAATCATAGCCTTGATCGAGTTCAAATCCAATGCGTGATGAGATCAAATCCAAGGCATGACTTTTTAAAGGCGTGTCCAATCTTCATGACCAGTGAGCTAGTAGAAGCTTACACAGGCGAGCTGGTAGGATTATAAAGTGACCATTGTGCACATTTAATGTTTATTATTCGTTAAATGTTATCTCCAATGGACATTTGATCTTTTGAAGTCTATAAATACACGTTCCTTGGGAGTTTCAAATAAGTTTATAGAGCTAATTTGCAAACAAACAAATCAGAAATCCTTTCACTATTCTTATACTCTTATTCATTATTTTGCAAAATCTGCAAAGACAAAGAACATTAAATTAGTGCTTTGTTCTTATATTTGTGATCTATAAGAGAGCACTATAAAAGAGAGGAAATCATTTATTTCTTGAGTGTTGAAATTCCTGTATAGCTATATTTAAGTTTTTGTGTTGGAGTTAATAAAGTATGTGAAGTCCTCTATTGAAGGCGATTTGTGTGATTATGGAGATTAGAAAGCAGATCGAACTCCATTTATATCTGGACTTGAACATTCTTTACTTATCTCTTTTATATTCCTTATAGTACTTTATCATTGCTATATATGCTGTTATCAAAGTTTAAATTTGATCCATATGCACAAAAATCGATGAGCATTTCTAATGCATTTTCAAAAACTTATTAAGAGACTAAAAAGATATAATAACTAACCAAAAATGGAAGTATGAATTTTTAATTAAGTTGAAGCACTTATTTCCTCCTCCAAATTTAGAAGAGTGAACCTAATTCTAAACCTAAACCAATGACTAAAATTTATGGAATTGAAAAAAAAAAACTTTTAAATAATTTTAAAAACGATTGATCAATTTGCCAATATAAATATAGGATTTGATCCAATTTGGATTATTCCAAATTTACATATTATTGATATATGACCAAATACACGGCTAAACCATAGTGTTGTTAATTGGGCATGTGCATGCATATCAATAGGAGATATATGAATGTTTGTCACATGTGGAGAACATGAACGTACCCTATTATATTCAAAAAGGTTTCCAATAAAAACTTTAGTCGAATACGCATTGATCATTGAGAATATTTATGGAGAAAATAGATTTTGCAATATGCAATGTACTATGACTTTCAATCACGCTAAGGTATTAGTTTAAGAATTTAAGAAAGATTTCATGTCCTCTAATATATCAAGTTTGGTAATTTTGTTAAAAGTGGAAAAGAGTAGAAAAGACTAGAAGAGAAAAAAAAGAGACCGGACATGAAAATGAGTTGAATCTTTATTTGATATTTCGTAAATTATGAAAGAAACTAAAAAAAAAAAAAAAAAAAAAGAGAAACAATGTTAGTGATTAACAAGATTATCTCTATATTATTTTTATTAAATATTAATAAGGAAGACAATATTGTAATTATCATTATTTTTCATCATTTTCACTCATTTTTCTCCAAAGTTGGAGAGAAAAGAAGTGGGTTAATGGGTGGAAAACTTTCCACTCATTGTACTTCATTTCTACACATTTCGACTATAACTTATAGTTGTGTTTGGATGGATGGAAAGTTGATGAAATGGAAGGAAAACAGTGAAAGTCATAGGAAAACTAGTGCTTGGGTATTATGGAAAGCTGAGGAAAACATTGGGAAAGAACAAAAATATTTTCACTTTTGTCTCTCTCTATTTTCTCTCCGTGATTGAGCAAAAAGTTATGGAAAAGGTGAACATAAATAGAAAGGGAGCTTTTACAAATATTTCCACTTTTGATATCTAAACAATGGTAAAAGTTTCCTTCATTTAATTTCCTTTCTTTTCCATAGCTTTCCATAACTTTTCAATTGCAGCAAAGTTTGCCATTTATAGTGTTAATTACCAAACATCATTTTCCATTTTTTTTTCCTTCTATAGACATCATCATCTTCCACCCATCCGAACATGGTATTACATAAAAGAAAATATATTAGAAAAATAAAAAAGTTTCTATATTAAAAGCATGGATAATGCCAATTTCCATATATATGATATCTTAACTTTAGCTAACTTTTCAACTAAGTAGCCGAATGTTAATATTACTAATTTTAGTATTTAATTGTACTTTTCAACATTAATGGTATTATCTAGATATGAGCATGGTTCGGTTCTAAATTGGCCCATCCAATACCACCCTGGTTCAAAAAACAAAAAAAAGAAAAAAAAATTAAAATTGAAATTGAAAAAAAGACACATAGAACAAGAAATTTGATTCAAATTAAATTTGAATATTCATGGCATAATAATTGTAATATTTGTAATAAAAGTATTTGTGCTTCACACTTATCATTTATAACAGAAATATTTATATTAATGAAACATTTATTTCACTTTTTTCTTATTAATACCGATTCATTTCATTGAATGAATAAGATTGTAATGGAATTCCTATTACAAAGGTATGTAATAGAGCTGTACTAGAATTTTTTTATTAATTTTTTATTTAAATGGTAGAATTTTGAACAAAAAAAAAGACATTTTCAGTATAATAATTGTAATATTTGTAATAAAAGTATTTGTGCTTCACACTTATAATTTATAACAGAAATGTTTATATTCATGAAACATTTATTTCACTTTTTTTTTATTAATATCGATTCACTTTGTTGAATGAATAAGATTGTAATAGAATTCCTATTACGAAGGTATGTAATAGAGCTGTATTAGAATTTTTTAATTAATTTTTTATTTAAATGGTAGAATTTTGAAACAAAAAAAAAAAGACAGTTTCAGCATTGAATTGGTATTAACAGGTTTTAATAAATAATAATTATTCAATATTTTGTATAATAGGAATTCATTGTGGAATCGTTATTCAGTAAACTAAACACTATAATAGTTATTTGTGAGGAATAAGGTTGTAATGGAATTGTAATTATAGCAAAATGAATGAGGAGTTAATGTCAAAGCATTTCTAATATTTGCTATATATGAGAATTATTGATATATAGGGATATTTATTTTTCTTAATATTCTTTCGAAAAAAATTAATCATAGAAGTTCCCCGATTCTAAAACTGGAACTGGAACCAACATCTAATATTACCTGTATAAATTCTGTTTAAAATGGTATACCCTATGTTAATTTCATGTTAAATCACCTATTAGTATTAATTCCTTTGAAACTTTTTTTTTTTTCAATTATAGACTTCTATATAGGTTAATAATTATTTTAACAAAAATGATCTACTCAAATACTTGTAAGCAGTGAAAATACTCAAACAATCGATTCTTTTTTTTTTTTTTTTCATCTTTAGCTTCTACTTCCAACTTTCTATTCAGAATGACAACAAAGGAATGTCTCATTCAATATGGTCGAGACTTCATTTATCTGTATCTTTAATTTCATTTTGATTCTTATCTTTTCCCTTTCCTTAGCTTAGTCCTATAAGATAATTAAAAAAAAAAAACGGAATTTCATATTGATTAAATCAAGATGTCATTAATACTAGTGGTAGTTTGAAAATGCAAAAAAGGAAAATAAGATATTTTACACGTAATATTTTCACTAAAATAATTATTTAGGACATGGATAATTCATAGATGGTCAAGAAAGCTCATTGGATAAACAACTCAATAAAAAGTTAATATGAATAGTGAAAATTATCTTAAAAGCCCAATCAAATATTGAAATTGATAATAGAAAAAGTATAATTAGTTAATTAAATAATCAAATTTAAATATCAAATGTAATATTACTCTTTAAATTATCAGTAAACTATTGTCTGATCTAGGACACCGTCTAACATTTTCGATAAATATCATTACATTCTCACTGACTCCTTCATCAACTTATCCCATCCTAGATTCCTGTTTTTCATGAATTGTCTTGAATCATCGAGCAGTGATAATTGACCACTGCCCCATCAACATATTGACTATAGAAAAGATTAATCAGAATATAGCTACCTTTCTAAAAGTTTCACATTCCACATTTTATATGGAGCAATTGTCGATCATATACATATATTCTAACTTTTAATTAAATAAATATAAATACTTAAATTTATATTAAATATAGTTTTCCGTGCTGCATCGGGTGCTCCATTCATGTTTCGGTTTATTGTCTGTCTATATTGAAGTTTAGACGGATAAATTATAATGCAATCAAATCAATAATTAAATTTTTAAAAAAATGGGTTAGGGAGAAATGGAAACAACACAAAAGGATGACTTCACATAGAAAGTTTTAACTTAAATTGGGATAAAAAAACTGTAAGAATGGAACAGCAAATAATACCAAAATAATTGTTTTTTTTTCACAAGAATTTAGATCTCTTCATGAAACTAAACTTGATTTGCAAACCAAGAATAGATTAGACTGTAAAATACAATTCATTTTTGTATTTTGGTTCGATTCAAGTTTCGATTTAGAGATGTTCCGATAGTTCTAGTTCAATTTGGATGTTGAACTAAACCAAATAATCCAATATAAAAGTAGAAAATAGGTAATACTTTTTAGTTTCAAGCCTTATTAATATTTTATTATATTCAGTTTACCTTTTCTTTTTTCTCTCTTATCCCACTCTCAACCTTGAGATGTTTTTAAAAGTAGTCCAAACTGAACGAACCACACTTGAAGCAGTTCAATTCAAAACCTTGAATCATTAATAACCATCCAATTTGTTAAGGGTTCTAACCAGATTGTTTTAAATATGATTTAAGTTAGTTCGATCTTTGAGCTGATTTGAATGAACCACAGATACCCAACAAGAACAGTCATGTGCACATAACTCACAACAAGTTTATTATATGGATGCCAACTAAAATTTAGGGAAATATTACATTCCATTAGGCAAAATATATATATATATATATATATATATCAACACTAACTAGGTATTTTGAAGTGAAATGATTGAAAATATTTATTAAAATACTGCTCTTAGACTCTTACTAATAGGCGGTAGGTTTCCGGATTAACATATAGTTGGAGATAATAGGAATAAAGGAACGGGGGTTGGCACTAGACAACAGCTAATACGTCCAGACTTGCCACCATGGCACCATGCTTCCATTGACTTCAAATTTTACAACATCCAATATGCTATAGCTTCCGTGCCCCTATCGTATATTGCGCAAGCTTCATTTTTATTTTTATTTGTTAATTTTGCATATCAATATATAATTACTTAGTTGTAACACATAATTGGCAAGAATAAAGAAGGGAAACTTCGGTAGTACCAACCCATGAAAGCATACGAGTTTGTCCTAGTTATATGGTGATTTTCACGTGCGTGTTTTTCATACGTGTTCTGAAAAGAAAGAAGGGAGGACAGGACATCCTCCATAGCATTTAATAGTGTTTCCTGTTTGGTGTTTTTTTTTTTTAAAATGGTATCGTGTTATTTTTTTGACCATCAGTAATCGCCGTTTTAGACAGCTGAATTTAATTTATTTTAACTTGTTTGCTTTAACTTTTTAATTATATTTAAAGTGGTGCAGATTTGTGGGAAAGTTGGACAAGAAATATTAAAATGCGACAACTTTTTTTATTTTTTAATGACATTCCTGAATGTGGAAAACGTGAATTATAAAAGACAGCAGTAGAAATTTTTTGACTGGAAAATAAGCATGATGATCCACTGGAGGAAACATCACTAACAAAGGCCATTGAATTTTTTATGTTTACGGATAATGCATCGTCACTGTATGTGTAAAATTTAATAATATGTACATATTGGGTTCCGCTTCAAGTCGTCAGGCATGTATTAAGTGTAACTTTGGAGTGTGGACGAAGAAATGACATTTGATTGAACGACATGAAAAAAATAATGGATAATTTCAATATCTCGTATGCATAAGTGAGATGTAAAAGATTTGAGTAGAACTTGCTCGTTAATCTTATAGCTCTTGAGCAATTGTAGTAGTAATAGCTTCAATTGCCTATTTGATCATTTAAAATAGAGTCTCTTTCATGGAATGATGTTTGTTTAATCTCTCAAAAAATTAGAAATGAAGAGAAGTGGCTAGGTATTTATAGACATTTGGTATAAATGATGACAACCGATTGTCTCGGTGATTAATGAATAGATAGAATAATACTCATTTTATGCTTATCATGAATGAACTTACTATAGGCATATAATAATCATCCTTCTATGTACATGAACCTGCATGATGAGATTGATATGAATGGACTAATCCAACAATTCTATTTCAAATCTATCAAGCCATATTTTCCCAAGTCATTCCAATAAAAGAACTAGACTTATTGAGCTTTGTCACATATCCCATAAGTGAAGCCCAAATAAATAATAATAATTTGTTATATATATATATATATATATATTTAAGCCCCCTTTACATAATACTAGTATAATTAAAATATGAAATAAATATTAAATTAGATTAAATCTCATATATTTGAAATAATACATTTAAAACTTTATCTTACATAGTCGCACGTAATAAGTCTTTTATTTTACAATTATAACTCATGGATATGGTAAAAAGTATTTAGGATAAAAATGTTAATATAAAAGATTTCAATAACTTACTTGAAATCACATGAAAGCTAATGAATTTTTGGATTAATTACAAAAACATGACCCGTGTTTTTTATCAACTTACAAAACATCATCCATGTTAGCTTTTTGACAAATATTTACTCTGAGTTTCATATAAAGTGTCATTATTAATCAATTACTATTAGAGGGATATTTGTTAGTTTATTAGTTAAAAAAATTAATTTAATAAAAAATTACTAAATAAAATTAAGTGAAAAATAATAAAATTTATTTTTTAAAATGATAAAATTGAAAAAAAATATAAAATTAATATTTATGAACAATAAAGTATGACATGTGTCATTCTAAAATTATTAAATAATATTGACATTTTTGTATGAAACTCGGGTTATCTATTTTTCAAAAAAAAAAAAGTTATATGTTTACAAATTGATCAAAACATAGGTCATGTTTTATAATTAACCCTTAATTTTTTATATAAATATATTATACATAATAACTAGAAGATTTATTGATTTAGGTCATGACAAATTTTCTTTTCTTTGAGGTAAAATATGATGCTTTATACTTACACCATCAAATTATTGAGAAGGATGCTTCTTCCTTGTCATTATATTTTTCCATTCACATAATTAATATTAGCCTTCACCATCTATAAATAAGAAACCTATATCCATTTGAGATCATTTTGTATACTATTATAAGATTGAGAGCAAGTCGAAAGCTTTGATGAAGAATCCTTACAACAGATTAAAATAGCTATTCGATAGAGAATGAATTAATAATAATCGAGTCTACTTGATTTTGATCTTCTGTTATTCTTGTGTATTCGAGAGATTAAGTTTGTTTCTTCCTCCGTCCTAACTTCGATGTCTCTTCCTACAACATCCATACATATATCATTATCTCAAAGCTCCTCTTTGGTTAATCTACGTCTATTGCATCTAATCGGCCACCTACGATAATCCAACCACACAAACTTAAAAGAATAAAATACATGAGAAATTGGTAAAAAATAGTTTCCCATCAATTGTGATTTGAACTCAAAAATTGGAAAGACGTAAATATTTATGTATATTCTCCTACGAAAACATATACAAATTTTACAGGAAAAAAATTCAAGCAAGAGCAAGACTCTTATGAACTTGCTCTCTTTATTATGGAAAAACCAAGTTCTCACTTCTCTCTGAACTCCCACTAATTCTAAGCAAAATTAACGTTGTGTTTGGAGAGAAAGGAGCCAAAGACTAGGGGAATATGTGGAAATGGAACGAAAATTGATGTTTGGATAATTGAAAATGCTATTGAAATGGGATGAAAGTTACAGAAACTAGGGGAAAAAGGAGTCCGTATTTTTCTGCCCAAAACTGAAAAGAAACCGGAGGAAATTGAGGGAAGATTTGACATATTGCAAAAATAACCTTAACTGAAATTAAATAATTTTCAAACTTTTGGATATTTTAGTCAATCACTAACCTTATATCTTTTTTTCTTTCCATATCCTTCATAACTTATCAAACATAAAATAAAATTTCATCTCATTTCTATTTCCGATCCTTTCTTAATGTTCACTCGTTAAAAAGTTGCCAAACACAGCATCAAGCAAGATTCTTGTATCAGTTTACTTCTAGACATATAAGGATTCGGAAAAGCCAATCTTTCAGGAGCTCAAGTCCACCTAACAGAGCCATGTACATTCATCTAACTTTACTTGGCTATTGATAATTTAGATCACTTATTCTTGATATATGTGCTTGTGATTATTTTGATTGCTAATCGATTTCATATTATAGGATGAATATTATTATTCGCAATCAATTTTACATGAGAATGTGTTTTTTCCCTTCTTTCTTTTTTTTTTTTTTTCTTTTCAGTTTCACGAACTAATCACAAAATTGCAATTCAATCATAGAACTGGCATTTGTTTTTTCAAAATTTCATATTAAGCCTGTCTAGGATCATATACATGAAAAGTTATTTTGTGATGTATATATTTATTAAAAATAAAAATAAAAATAAACTTAACTAGTATTCTTCAAAACTTAGGGTTTTGTATTAGTTTTCCAAAATTGGATCTTCAATTTTAGGCATCCTAAGATGTTTTGTAATGAAAGCTAATTTCTTAATTCATGTAAATCCGGCGTTGTTTACAGATTAAAGTTAATCCAGAGTATTGTAAAAAAAAAATGAATTATGATAAGTTTGGTTCCAAATAACAAATATGTAGAGACATGCAGGGTAACCTTAAAAAATGTAAAAAGAAAAATTATATTTCCCACTTTTGCATTTTTAGCATATTTTACTATTTTTTAAATATTTTGTTTTGAGTATTTCTCACAAATTTTACTGACTTTAATTATTAGCGTGACTTTTTTTAGGAAGTTTATGATTTTAGCCTTTTTTTTTTTTTTGGTTAATTTGACTTCCCACCCCACCCCACCCCCACACCGCCCCCTTCTCAATTTTTGTTATATAGTATATTTTTGCAACTAAAAAAAATTGAAAAATCTTAAGTGGTACCTATTACATGTAACAGGATAGCCTGATCTCATTATTTCTCTAATTATTTTCTTTCTTTATTTATTTTTTAATTCAGAGACTGGTGGCTGAAATTGAAACTACCTCGCTCATGATTGGGCTTAATTCCTCCACTTTTTTTTTTTTTTTTTTACTAAAGTTGGTCGATGACAGCTTCTTGTCTAATTTTTAAGTTTTTTAAAAAATTTTATTAATTACATCAAACTCCATATTAGGCGGGCAGCTGAGACATAATATGAATTTAATTAAGGGGAAAAAAAAAAAAGAAGAAAATTTTCAAGCTTTGACACTAGCTTAGGGTTTGCATTTTGTATGATCAAAAGTTTTTATTTTTTTATTTTTTACCATACTTCATTGCTGCACTAGCATGAAACTCCTGCATGTTTTTCGTGGTTAAGTTTGGCCCGAGATTTCAAATTTTCTTTGCATGCACGGCATTGCCACAAATGTCACCCGATCATATGCAGCTTAGAAGAGGAAAATAGAAAAATCACAAATCAGAATATTGCAATTAGAGTTACAAATGTGTTTTAAGTCTAAATGGTAGATTGCTAATCGAGATTAACTTAAAGCTTAAAAAATGAACTTTTTTCATGGCAAAATAAATAGATAGATAAACCTAAAACTTTGTTTTTTCTTTTTCTCAATTAAAACTTAATTTTAAAATTTTGAGTTTGAGCTTAACTCTATTATACAGTAGACAAGTTTAAACTCAATTCAATTAAGCTCATTTATACTTTAATGATCTAAATTTTTTTTAGGCTAAAATAAAATTAATATATAAACTCGATTTAAACTTGATTATCATTTAAACTCAACTCCAATTGATTAGGCTCTTGAGTTAGTAGAGCCAAATTTATTGATCTTAACTCACATAAATTATATAAGTGGTTTTTGAACCCAAGATTAGTTCCATTGTTCTCTACCTTTCTAAGACGAGTTCACTTTATGATCGATGACTACTAGCTTAGTCTATAGCAAGGTTATTAAGAACCTTAAAATGAGTAAGCCTGATTATATGATCTACGGATGCCATTAAATTCAAGAGTTTGTAAATACTGAGTCATGCTTCTTGTTGGAAACTCTTAGAAGTTTTAGAAATAAGGGAAACAATACAACACTTTAAGATATTTCCACTCAAAGATTAAGGGTCTGTTTGGATTGTCTGTTTTTCATCTGTATCTGTATCTTTTTTAAAATGATATGTGTAAATATATCCTATTTGCATCTAAATTTTATCTATATTTACTCTATTTGATCTTTTGATGAGAACTGTCAACTTTTTTATATCTATATCTATTTCTTGATAAATAATTTATTAGCAAAAAGTTTGAAAAAGTGTCTGTATCTACCGAAAAAAGCCAATCCAAACAGACCCTAAATAAGGTCTCGACAACGAGTCAACATTAATCAAGAATGGTGAGGTTGATGCACTAAACCCCATTCACCATGATAGAGTCACTAATACTATCTATTCTTTCTTTTAGTCATTCCTCTCAAAATCATCCCTCGCGTGTCATCTCAATTCTTATAAAATCAATATAGCATGAGTTTCATGTAGCACATATCTATTAACATCAACCAAAATTTCACACACAGTTGTACTTCGGTCATTTAGTTTGTCATTTTCAGGCTATTTTGCCATCTTATTTTTTTTTTACTTTTAAACAGATTTATTGTGAGAAAAAATTACAGATAAAAAACAGACTATTTCACTCATAATCAAATCAAATAGATAATATATAAATATAAATTAGATACAGATGCAAATCAAAAAATTCAAATAGACGCTTACACTATAACTAAAACGAACATAGAAAAGAAAGCAAGAAAGGAAATTTTTTTTCTATGTTTTATTACTTGGCATACAAGAAATACCAAGGATACAATTGATATAATAATTAACTAGAAATATATAATTGCTTTTGTACAATCAAAATTGAAGAACGTGAAATAATTTGTTTTTATCCTCAAGAATTCATTTAGAGAACTCGCAAATGTAATTTTAATAATTAATATGCTTATATGAGATGGATAAAATGTTTGTCATAATTATACAGTAAATTCCTTTGATAAATACAAAGTATAGAATTATAGGTTTTTTATGTTTTGTGATTTATATGGCTTTTCAAAGATCAAATGTAATAAAATAAATGATATAAATGATCCATCTTCTTAGGTATGACGCACTAAGAGAAGAATCAAACTAGTTATTTCACTCAATTATATGGGGCATGAACAATAGAAATAACAAAGAATTATCTGAGAAAAATCTAACATTACTTAATAGAGTTTTGAAAACAATTCGAAGAAAGCCAACAAGGGCAATTGATAACAATCAATGTCAAAGATACCAAAAGATAGGTGGGTTCCTACTAACATAACCCTAATGACCCTTATATACTCCTACAATTCAAGCAAAGTCAATAAAGGGATATAAAAGCCTAAACAAATAAAATAGGAAACTAACAATAAACATTGGAAACAAGGCACGAAGGCACTCTATACTGCATGACTGGAAATGCAACCATGTAACGCTGACACCAGCCTAGGCATAGCCATACCACAAGTGGTGATGGTGTCTTCCGTTGCAGCTTCATTTCTCCATAAATAAGGTTCTCACATGCTTGGGTGCAACCGTACCTCTACCTATTGTCTTCGATGCAAGCATGTCACAAATTGTGTGACTCTTTATGGCTTCATTCACTTGCTCAGATTTAAATACCATGTTGGACACGAACGTATTCTTAAACAATGATGATTTTCTTCATTCGACTCATCAATAATAATCTATTGTAGACATAAGCACGGTTCGGTTCTAAATCGCGAATCGAACCGAAACCGTGACCGGTGGTTCTAGAATCAAAACTGAACCGGTTGGACGGTTCTAGAACTAGCTAAGGAACCACCGATTTTCCGGTTCTATTAACAAGAATGAAAGAATTATGTAAAAAAATTAAAAATTATATTAAATATATAATTGTTAATATTTGCACTATTTCATATGAATAGTAAAATTTATTACATATTTACAATATTTATGTTTTATTATAATAATATAAATAAATATAACTCAAAATTATAAATAATTTAGTTTATATAAACTTATCCTAAAAGAAAAATTCATTCTTTAATAACGTGAGACTATTTTTGTATTATAATTTTCTTGTTATCATTTAAAGTATTTCGCAATCTCATATTACTAATTACAATTGATAGTAATTGTGTTTATCTATAAATAAATACGCATTCTTTAAAAAATTAAGAATTTTTGGCTAAATAATTTAATACATTTAAACCCAATAATTAATTATTTCGAGTCTAAAATTTATTTCATTAAAATATAAATTTTATTTTTTTTATTTAAGAAAAAGATGATTCCGCGGTTCTAAAACCAAAACTGGGAACCGGCGGTTCCATAAAATCGGACTGAAACTGTGAGAGACGATTCCGGTTCCTGTTCCGGTTCCAGTTCCGATTTCTCATTTTCAAAACCCAGAATCGACCAGTTCGGTTTCGAAACTGTAACGATATGTAATCTATTGAGCTAAATTTGCCAATCACCTAACTCTAGATTGAGTTATGAATCAAACTGAAAAACAATCCCCATCTTTATACTATGCCATGAGGAAATTGAGAAAAGAAAAAATCTGTTGGATATTTTATGCCCATGCACACATGTATATGTGATACATAAATATCAATCATATATTTGCCCATATGGTATTAACAATTACAACTTCAAAAAATAATATAGTTTATATTTTGAGAATAAAATTAAATATTAAAATTTTATTAATATTTACTTATTATATATATGCGTATATTTCACAATATCCGATCAATCTTGTCACGACTGTTGATTAAGAGGAGCCATTTTGAAGCATGAAGGACGTATCATTCATTTCCCATAAATTACGCTGTCAAAGTCGGTCGTCTTTGTTGGAAACTACCAAGCATGTACCCCAAATGAAGCCACTGTCGTTATCCCAAATTTCACACGACATGAGGATGCCTCTGGCTCCTCCAAAATGATCAACTTCCAAATTAAAATACACACACAGTCAATAGTTTAAGAAAAAAGTATTATACACAATTAGTATTAATATGTTTTTTAAAAAAATACAACTGCAATAATACACCATAAATTTAGTTATTAAATTAGACAAAAAATTGCTAAACATATTATTTACGTTTAATAAAGAAAGAAGTCACCACTTGCATTAAAAAACAATGAATAAATTGATTTATTAAATTGTATAACCCAATATTGCTTAAAAATCACGTACACAATTTATATGCACCATTATATTACATAAGAATTTGAAAAAAACAAAAGCTACTGGTAATAATGAAGGATAATGAATTATATATTATAGAGGGGAATGGAATTTTTACAAAGATTACCTCTTCTAACTAAATTTCAAAGAGATATCTTTATTAGTTTATATTAATTAATTTAGATATAGTATATGGCCAAAAAGAAAATTAATTTAGATATAGTTTTGAAGGGTATATAGGTAATTACAATAGCTAGGAAGGGAGTGGATTTCAAAACCTCCATATATTTTGTTAATAATATGATCCAAAGTAATTTGTAAAACGTGGTTATTTGCTATATTTTCTGTGTTAAAATAGTTTAAAATTAAAGAAAACATGTATAATACATATATTCATATCCAATGTTATTGCCTAAGTAAATAATTACATATGTACTATGATATTTGTAGTCGGAGATATCAACACCAGTCGTTCAATGAAACTGATAATTATTCCCTCTCCCTAAAGGTTATATTAAATAGAAATTGGACAAAAGGAAAATCATAGGTGTACTTATAGTTATGAATACATAACATTTAATTATAATAACTATTTCAAAAGTAGGGTTAATGTGATGAATGGTATATGAGTTTTGGCAAAATATGCAAGTAGGTATCTAAAAAATTTTGAAATTGATCAATTTAATAAACAAAAGAACTTTTTATATACGTCATTTCATCAATATTACCTCTATCAAGTTATTTTAGGTATTAAATTAATCAATTTTAAAATTTTTTTAGGTAGACAATTGATTAATTTTAAAGTTTAAATAGCTAATCATCTATTTTAATAAAATTTAGAAACCATTTGTGATAATATTTCCATAATAAATGAACTTACTGTGTGTATAACCTTGGTACAAGGACTGAGTGCTTTGAATTAAAAATCGAAAAACAAAACCAACAAATAAAAAACCTACGGGTTTTTTGCATCTTCAGTTTAATTTTGGTTTGGGATTTTTCCAAGTCGAAGGAAAAATCAAACCGAATTCATTTATAACTTCTAGATATTAGGGCATATACATATAAAATATTTGTAAAATAATCTTTTGCATATTACATTAAAAATATACAGGGACACCCACGTATGCACACACGCAAACACGTATCTTCACATATACATATCGACAAGAGTGCAAGGATACAAGCCGGTTCATAAACAATTCAAGTTTGGCTTAAAGTTTATCGAATTTGATTTGAGAATAGTCAAATCGAACTCAAACTTAAGCTATTTGAATAGTTTATCGACCTGAACTTGAACTTTATATATTTAGCTCGATTAGTTCACAAGCCTAATCGAGGTTTATCGAACTCGAGTTGACTATAAATATTGATCGAATTCAAATCGTGTTTAGATATTATTATTATTTTAGTTAAATTTTAAAATATATTTTTAATAAATCGAGCTTAAATGAGTTTAATCGAGCCGAACTAGAAATTATATAGTTTTATTTTGAGTTAAACTCGAACTTAAAATTTTAAATTCAATCGAACTCTAACCAAACTTAAGCTTTAAAATTTCGAGTCCAACTCGAATTCAAGATTAGACTATACCATCTCAATTCGACTCTACAACCCTATCATAGGCTACGAAATATAATATATAACATGCATTATTACGCTTACATGAACATTATGTGCATGACTATATAGATATAGATATATATATATATATATATGTATCGCAACTACTATCGTGTAAATAATTTAATACATTACATTTAAATTATGCTATATTTATATATGTTAAGCCAAAGGCAACTATTTGTCTCTACAAATTTTAACTTAATTACATTTTTAATTAGTATGAAAGATACATATTAAAATTAGGGGCAAAATCACTTTTAATATCTAAATTTGGTCAATTGTTCATAATTAAGTACCTATGTTTTTATGTCCTTTATTTTGGTATAGACTTTTTGAGATCATTTGCACTATCTATATTAATTCCATAGAGTTGTTTGTACAATTTTTTTTTCTTTTTTAAAATAATTATCGAATTATGGATTCTCACATGTCCAAATAATTATTTTAATGAAGATATTAGACTTAAAAAAATATTTATCTTGGGAGATATTATTTTCACCAATTACATGAATTTGAGTTGAATATCCTCATTTTTGTGTTGTTGTGGGTGGAGGGGACGGAGAGGGTTGGGTGGGTGGTGGGTGGGGGAGAAGAATATTTTTATGGAAATAATTATCTATGACACTGGGACATGTAGCCTATAATCAGTTAAAAAAAAAACAAAGTTGATTGAGTATATGATTTTAGAAGATAATACTGATAATTTTAAACAAGTTAAATTGAATAATTAATCAAGCTTTAAAAAGCAAAGACCACGTAATCCCTTTCTAAAAAGACATTGTATAACGTTTTGAACTAACGCACCCTTCTATTGCGATGCAATGATATTGTTTATCAATGGCCTTAATCAACGAAAAATTTGTATCCTATGACGAAGACAACCAAATCCATATTGCAAACTCTAATTTAGCTCCATCCGTTTGTTAAATACATTTTTTTATCCCTTTAAAGATCAGATCAGATCAGATTACAACTTAATAATACATCACAACATTTCCACTAAAATAATAATTTCAGTGCATATCATATAATTATAATCTTGGCAAAACAACGACACTTGTATTATACAAATTATTAATCGATTATTTATATACTTAACGGGGGAATTTAAAAAAAAAAAAAAGTTACCTGCATCATCTACACACCAAAAGTCAAATGTATTAGAAATATGAACTACCGTTCCATGCCATGGATAGAGACACTACTGCCCAAAGATTTTCACCAATTATTCTAGAAAATCGTTGCCCGTGTCATGCAGGACGCAATGATTTAAGCAAGAATTATAATACGATACCAAATAATTTGGAACAAAATTTGGATTTATTGATGAGTTAATTTAAACTTTAGGCTTTGGCCAAAAAAAAAAAATTTTAACTTAAGGCTCCTGAAATTCAATGCGACCTTATCAAAGTGGCTAAACTAACAACGCAAAAGCCAACCTTCAAATTAGATTTGATCGTCCACAACAAGGCCGGGTAGAACATTCAAATGCTCATTTGTTCAACCTTAAGCATTCAACTCGATCTCTCGTCACTCAGTTTGCCTCATGATCTTGGGAAGCGGCTTTGTGGATTGATCCCATTCATTTAATAATTGCCATGCACTTCACGAGCCCCACAAACATACATCCACTTCCGGAAACCATCAAATGTGGTTCCCTTATAAATATCCCATTGGGATGTCTTTCACAGATATCTAATAATGCTTAGCCAATATTCTACTTGTCTATGTACTTACTACCTTTTACATAATACTGACTTGACCGTCAGAGTAGCTGTATCAGACAACTTTGAATTAGAGATAGACACGATTTGATCGATTTTAGAACTGAACCCAATCCGTCAATTCAGACTTCTCATTTTTATGGAACCGAACCTAGAAACGCTAGGAGCGGGCCGGTTTATTGTTTCTTAGAATCGTTAGTTATGGCTTCATTCACTTGCTCAGATTTAAATACCATGTTGAACACGAACGTATGCTTAAACAATGATGATTTTCTTCATTCAACTCATCAATAATAATCTATTATAGACATAGGCACGGTTCGGTTCTAAACTGTGAATCAAACCGGAACCGTGATCGGTGGTTCTAGAATCAAAATCGAACCGGTTGGACGGTTCTAGAACCAGCTAAGGAACCACTGATTTTCCGGTTCTATTAAAAAGAATGAAAGAATTATGTAAAAAAATTAAAAATTATATTAAATATATAATTGTTAATATTTACATTATTTCATATGAATAGTAAAATTTATTACATATTTATAATATTTAATGTTTTATTATAATAATATAAATAAATATAACTTAAAATTATAAATAATTTAGTTTATATTAACTTATCCTAAAAGCAAAATTCATTCTTTAATAACGTGAGATTATTTTTGTATTATAACTTTCTTGTTATCATTTAGAGTATTTCGCAATCTCATATTACTAATTATAATTGATAGTAATTGTGTTTATCTATAAATAAATACGCATTCTTAAAAAAATTAAGAATTTTTTGCTAAATAATTTAATACTTTTAGACCCAATAATTAATTATTTCGAGTTTAAAATTTATTTCATAAAAATATAAATTTTTTTTTATTTAAGAAAAAGATGATTCCGCGGTTCTAAAACCGAAACTGGGAACTAGCGGTTCCATAAAATCGGACCGAAACTGTGAGAGACGATTCCGATTCCAGTTTCTCATTTTCAAAACCCAGAACCGGCCAGTTTGATTTCGAAACTGTAACGATGTCTAATCTATTGAGCCAAAATTTGTCAATCACCTAACTCTAGATTAAGTTATCAATCAACTGAAAAACAATCCCCATCTTTATACTATGCCATGAGGAAATTGAGAAAGAAAAAATCTATTGGATATTTTATGCCTATGCACACATGTATATGTGATATATAAATATCAATCATATATTTGCCATATGGTATTAACAATTACAACTTCAAAAAATAATATAGTTTATATTTTGTGAATAAAATTAAATATTAAAATTTTATTAATATTTACTTATTATATATACGTATATTTCACAATATCCGATCAATCTTGTCACACTGTTGATTAAGTGGAGCCATTTTGAAGCATGAAGGACGTATCGTTCATTTCCCATGAATTACGCTGTCAAAGTCGGTCGTCTTGTTGGAAACTACCAAGCATGTACCCCAAATGAAGCCACTGTCGTTATCCCAAATTTCACACGACATGAGGATGCCTCTGGCTCCTCCGAAATGATCAACTTCCAAATTAAAATACACACACAGTCAATAGTTTAAAAAAAAGTATTATACACAATTAATATTAATATGTTTTTTAAAAAACATACAACTGCAATAATACATCATAAATTTAGCTATTAAATTAGACAAAAAATTGCTAAACATATTATTTATGTTTAATTAAGAAAGAAGTCACCACTTGCATTAAAAAACAATGAATAAATTGATTTATTAAATTGTATACAACCCAATATTGCTTAAAAATCACGTACACAATTTATATGCACCATTATATTACATAAGAATTTGAAAAAAACAAAAGCTACTGGTAATAATGAATTATATATTATAGAGGGGAATGGAATTTTTACAAAGATTACCTCTTTTAACTAAATTTCAAAGAGATATCTTTATTAGTTTATATTAATTAATTTAGATATAGTATATGGATAAAAAAAAATTATTTAATATAGTTTTGAAGGGTATATAGGTAATTACAATAGCTAGGAAGGGAGTGGATTTCAAAACCTCCATATATTTTGTTAATAATATGATCCAAAGTAATTTGTAAAACGTGGTTATTTGCTATATTTTCTGTGTTAAAATAGTTTAAAACTAAAGAAAACATGTAAAATACATATATTCATATCCAATGTTATTGCCTAATTAAATAATTACATATGTACTATGATATTTGTAGTCGGAGATATCAACACCAGTCGTTCAATGAAACTGATAATTATTCCCTCTCCCTAAAGGTTATATTAAATAGAAATTGGACAAAAGGAAAATCATAGGTGTACTTATAGGTATGAATACATAACATTTAATTATAATAACTATTTCAAAAATAGGGTTGATGTGATGAATGGTATATGAGTTTTGGCAAAATATGCAAGTAGGTATCTAAAAAATTTTGAAATTGATCACTTTAATAAACAAAAGAACTTTTTATACATGTCATTTCATCAATATTACCTCTATCAAGTTATTTTAGGTATTAAATTAATCAATTTTAAAGTTTTTTTAGGTAGCTAATTGATTAATTTCAAAGTTCAAATAGCTAATTATATATTTTAATAAAATTTAGAAACCATTTGTGATAATATTTCCATAATAAATGAACTTACTGTGTGTATAACCTTGGTACAAGGACTGAGTGCTTTGAATTAAAATCGAAAAACAAAACCAACAAATAAAAAACCTACACGGGTTTTTTGCATCTTCAGTTTAATTTTGGTTTGGGATTTTTCCAAGTCGAAGGAAAAATCAAACCGAATTCATTTATAACTTCTAGATATTAGGGCATATACATATAAAATATTTGTAAAATAATCTTTTGCATATTATCTTAAAAATATACAGGGACACCCACGTATGCACACACGCAAATACGTATCTTCACATATTCATATCGATAAGAGTGCAAGCGATCCAAGCCAGTTCATAAATAATTCAAGTTTAGCTTAATGTTTATCGAATTTGATTTGAGAATAGTCAAATCAAACTCAAACTCAAACTATTTGAATAGTTGATCGAGCTGAACTTAAACTTTATATATTTAGCTCAATTAGTTCACAAGCCTAATCGAGGTTTATCGAACTCAAGTTGACTATAAATTAATCGAATTCAAATCGTGTTTAGATATTATTATTATTTTAGTTAAATTTTAAAATATATTTTTAATAAATCGAGCTTAAATGAGTTTAAACAAGCCAAACTAGAAATTATATAGTTTTATTTTGAGTTAAACTCGAACTTAAAATCTTAAATTCAATCGAACTCTAACCAAACTTGAGCTTTAAAATTTCAAGTCCAACTCGAATTAAAGATTAGACTAATCCACCTACCATAGGCTACGAAATATAATATATAACATGCATTATTACGCTTACATGAACATTATGTGCATGACTGTATAGATATATATATATATATATATATCGCAACTACTATCGTGTAAATAATTTAATGCATTACATTTAAATTATGCTGTATTTATATATGTTAAGCCAAAGGCAACTATTTGTCTCTACAAATTTTAACTTAATTACATTTTTAATTAGTATGAAAGATACATATTAAAATTAGGGGCAAAATCACTTTTAATATCTAAATTTGGTCAATTGTTCATAATTAAGTACCTATGTTTTTATGTCCTTTATTTTGGTATAGACTTTTTGAGATCATTTGCCCTATCTACATTAATTCCATAGAGTTGTTTGTACAATTTTTTTTCTTTTTAAAAATAATTATCGAATTATGGATTCTCACATTTCCAAATAATTATTTTAATGAACATATTACACTTAAAAATATATTTATCTTGGAGATATTATTTTCGCCAATTACATGAATTTAAGTTGAATATCCTCATTTTTGTATTGTTGGGCGGGGCGGGGGGGGGCGCAGGGGAAGGAGGAGAGGGTTGGGGTAGCGGGGGAAGAATATTTTTATGGAAATAATTATTTATGATACTGGGACATGTAGCCTATAATCAGTTAAAAAAAAACAAAGTTAATTGAGTCTATGACTTTAGAAGATAATACTGATAATTTTAAACAAGTTAAATTGAATAATTAATCAAGCTTTTTAAAAGCAAAGACCACGCAATCCCTTTCTAAAAGGACATTGTATAACGTTTTGAACTAACGCACCCTCTTATTGCGATGCAATGATATTGTTTATCAATGGCCATAATCAACGAAAATTTGTATGCTATGACGAAGTCAACCAAATCCATATTGCAAACTCTAATTTAGCTCCATACGTTTGTTAAATACATTTTTTTATTTCTTTAAAGATCAGATCAGATCAGATTACAACTTAATAATACATCACAACATTTCCACTAAAATAATAATTTCAGTGCATACCATATAATTATAATCTTGACAAAACAACGACACTTGTATTATGCAAATTATTAATCGATTATTTATTTACTTAAGGGGGAAATTTAAAAAAAAAAAAGTTACCATTCATCATCTACACACCAAAAGTCAAATGTATTAGAACTACCGTTCCATGCAAAGCATAGAGACACTACTATAGTAGTCTAGTTCCGATTAATGTCATTTTCATCCATTCAACTTCATTGGCCAAAAAAAAAAAAAAAAAATTTAAACTTAAGGCTCCTGAAATTCAATCCGACCCTATCAAAGTGGCTAACCTAACAATGCAAAAGCCAACCTTCAAATTAGATTTGATTGTCCACAACAAGGCCGGGTAGAACATTCAAATGCTCATTTGTTCAACCTTAAGCATTCAACTCGACCTCTCGTCACTCGGTTTGCCTCATGATCTTGGGAAGCGGCTTTGTAGATTGATGCCCATTCATTTAATAATTGCCATGCACTTCACGAGCCCCACAAACATACATCCACTTCCGGTAACCATCAATTGTGGTTCCCTTATAAATATCCCATTGGGATTTCTTTCACAGATATCTAATAACGCTCAGCCAATATTCTACTTGTTTGTTTACTTACTAACTTTTACATAATTCTGACTTGGCCGTCAAAGTGGCTGCATCAGACAACTTCCGATTAGAGATAGGCACCATTTGATCGATTCTAGAATTAAAGCTAAACCACCAATTCATAATTCTCGTTTTTATGGAATCGGACCAAAAAACACTAGGAGCAGACCGGCTCATTATTCCTTAGAATCGTTAGTTTTGGTATTTTTCTTTTTTTTTATTTCATGGGAACCATGAATTGTTTTGTAGATATATATATATATATATATGTATGTATATAAATCTTAGTACATCTTTCAAATTTAAATGGAGGTAAATTCATATGCAAACAATTGAAAATTTTAACACGTCGAATTAATTGTGGATGAATCTGATATTGTTCAGAGTAACTTTTTTCTTTATGGGAGAGATTTGTGAGGTAAAGTAACGTCATTTACTATTTATAGCTATTGAATCTAACGTCACTTCACATGCATGGATTGTACATATTTGGTCTTGTCTTCTTTTTTTTTCCCCTTTTTTTCTTTAAATATTGAACTAGTGTGCACATCATAATGAGTCATTGATTTGACTTTATTTGTCATGGTACTTCACATGCATGGCATGGAATGGTGCTCTTTTCATTTCAACTTTTTTTTTTTTTTAATTTGACCAAGTGTAGGACTTGCATAGTAGTCATCAGGAGTCATTAAGACTACTCTATCACACATTAGTCCCCATTATGATATGGAGTTTTTCCAATTTCAATTTTTTTTTTTAAATTATAGAGGAACTACTGGGTTGGAACCGCCGGGTATGTTGGATCTACCTATGATTTAATTAAGGCAGGTCCTGCCCGGCTGAACCGTTAGTTTGGAACTTGGACCCGCCTAGAACCGTTAAAACTGGCGATTTATATGGCAAGTCTTACCTGTCACATTGCGGCCAATTCCCGAGTTGGAAACCGACGGTGAGAATTTGGTCTGGGTCAATAGTTCAGACCTAGGTCATGATGATATCTACTCCCAATGCCCACTAACTCATTTTTGTTTTATAGGCCAATCACATTCGAGCCTTAAATCCAATCTACTCTATTGGCAAAACTAAAGTGACAACACTCTTAGCACTTTTTGTGGGACAAGAAGAAAAGGCCATCTTCCCTCTTAATTGCTAAGTGGCAATGGCAAAGGGTTCGAAATGATTAATAGTGGAAACCCAGGCATTTCCAATTCAAATGAGATAAGATAGTGCTTATTATCAACCCACAATGTTTTGAAGGATTAGAAAGATTATGCCATGAGCTAGCAACTTATAGTGATGAAGTTTAAAGGCTTTAAGCTTGCATATATGAGATAGAGCATGAACACCACCATGTAATACTACATTTTCAATATCCTCATCTCTGTAAAGAATCTAGCATGCTATGTTTGGATGAACTGCTCCAATGCTCGCCTTAGTAGTAAATTCATATGCAAGTTGATGTTCTCCAAGAACCTAGGCACACATCTGCACCCACTAGGGTTAAGTTGTCTATACCAAGGCACTCTTCCACATTCGGCAATCTCCAGACCACCTCCTTTTTGAATTACCAATCTTTCAAATCTGTAGAGCGTCTCTATAGCTGATCCATTATCTGGAAAAGCCCGCTCCATCAAAAATAACCAACCTTTAAACAAAGGCAGTAATCCTCTCTTCCAGGTGCTAAGAATCTCTTCTAAAGTTTTAGTGATCCCACATAAATACAAGTCCTCTACCAAAACTCGTAATCTGCGCCTGTAATCTGTTAATGTCTCCTCTTCCTGCATACTAAAAATCTCTCATCTAATATGACATGTAGCAGGATTAGTCTGCACACAACAAAATTTGCATGATTAATAATAATCACACATATTTTATTCCTAATTGTGCAGTATAACTCTACCCATAACTACCCAACTATTTCTACAGGATACTAATTGAATCTAAACTTACTACATTCGCTAAATACAATTCTTTCACATATTTATTTTTCTTATACTAGCAACCATGCTCTGATACCAACTAAGTTCTGTCATGCCCCGATGGTACCCTAGTAGTAGTAAACAAGTCACACTTGAATACTATCACTAGATTACCTTCAGAGAATGACAGGTTTTCAAAACAACAGGATCTTTTAGTTGCTTGATAAGAAATAACAAATATATGAAAGAAACAACTTAGTGAATAAACATTACAGAACTATTACAAACCATATAGTCCTTCTGAAGTACACAACTAAATAGTCTATTCTAATAGTACATAACCATTAAACTAAAATATAACCTTAGACTTCCAGCTTCTAAACTCTTACCGGAGCCATACTCCTGGAAGTGACTAACCGGGGTCATAAAGTAAACCTGAAAAGACTGTTGGAGTATGAGTGAAACTACAGCTCAGTGAATAACCAGACATACCATACATCACACAAGTTATTAGCAAATCATATGTAATGCGAGCACTCAACCATATGCACAGATACAAGCTTGGATGATCTAGAATCCAAACAAGAAAAAGATTTACGCCCTCTTTTTAAGGGTTGAAGAACCATACTTTATGACCCACCTGCCCAGGAGAGACAAAGTACACAGGAGAATCAACGATTTCTCGTTTTAGGGTTATCACTTTGAATATAATTGATTAAACGGACCATCTCCTGCAATCCCCTTAGAAACTCTCTAAGTATTAATCATTTCAAAGTGATTCTACGAGCGGCGTTCTTCGGTGCCACTTAGTTCCCATAGGACCGACAGCCCAAAGAATACCTTGGAAGAACTAACACATTAGAACAACCAAGCATAAACAGAGAACCGAAATATTAATACGTAGCAGGCTATCACCCTAATATATATGCAATAATGCAATTTGTGCAATGCATGATCAGATTATATTGTTAAGTCAATAATTCTTAATCAATTTCACGGTGACCATACATTACACACAACCATCATTATTCTACTTCATAACATCAGATCATTGCATTATCGCTTTTGTAAGGATATCTTAACAATCATACACTCAGATCACAACATACTTTCAAACATTCGTTTAATTATCTTTGCATTATATATTCATCTACTTACAAGCACAATCAGTACAATATGACTGAATTACTCACCTGCTCATACTGACTCAGTCGTAGTAATCAGCTGGTAGATCCTCTAGTGTATCAAAGTCACCTATTTAAGATGAATAAAGTATTCATCAATATAAATTAACTAAATTCCTATATGTGATTAGTGTCCTAGACTCGATATTTATCAAGTTTTGGTAATTACTATTACTCATTTTATGTTATTCTATACTGATCTCAATATAGAAAATTATAGTTATTTATTATTACTTAGTGTCGTCGTGTTTCTCTTAATTTATCTCCTATAATTATTTTGTTATTTTTAGGAGTCACATTACTCAAAAATTTAACTTATTTCAATTTCCATTCTTACCTATTTTATCTATTTAAAACAATATTTGACGAGTTATAACTTTTATTAACACTAAATATTTGTCTTAAATTCTAGGGTTTTAAAAAATTTATTAATCAAAATTTTCTAAGTATTGTATTTACTTATTTACTTAATGAATTCAGTATTAGTACATATATTATATATATAATCAGTAGGTATATTACACACACACACACACACACACACACACATATATATATATATATTATATTTTGTTTGTTTTTAAAAAAACTAGCTTTCGTTGAAGAAATTTAGCTATACGCGGGCTCAAGGCCGCCAGCTTTCAAACCTAGGTGCCGGTGTAGACTTGATTTCTAGAATTATTTCATATTAGGTGCACCGACTTTGAAAGCTGTCGACTTTCAACATACGCCGGCTCTACGCCGTCGGCGTAAATCTCCAGGTAGCCGGCTTACATCCATTTTTACGTGAAAATTATTTTTACGTAGCATTTGATAATTGACATAAATACCCTTATTTCTAAGATGATTTTGACTCAATTGGTTGATACTCTAAGCAAAAATCATCTAGAAATGTCTCTTAATGGTTCAATTTGTTAATTTCAGGCATATTTGATCCCTTCACGAAGAAACAAAACAAATACGACAAGAATGGAATTGAACAGTGATGTTTTAAGAAAGTCAGTAGGCGCTACACCCCTGGCAACACCCTGTTGTGGAGGGTATTGTAGCTCAGTTTTTACCTTCAGTAAGCGCTACACCCCTGGCAATACCCTGTTGTGGAGGGTGTTATAGCTCAGTTTTTACCTTCAGTAAGCGCAACACCCCGCTACACCCTGTTTCCAGGGCTGTTGGGACAAGCGCGTTTTTGGCTGATATTTTCCTATTTTGGGGATTTTTGGGAGGCCTTTAAATAGCCCTTTTTCAGAGAGAGAAGGAAGAGACCCATATTCTAAATTTTAACCTACATAGTTTCTCTAGAATTTCCTAAGTCTTAGAAAGATTGAGAGCTTAGAGCAAGACATTGAAGAACTCAATTCAAGATTAAATCCGGATTGGAGATCCACTTTTCATCACATTTGAGATCCATTTGACAGGGTTGTATTCATGAATTCATCTCTTTCCATTGAATTTAATTTGTTTCTTATTATCTTGATGGAGGAGTAAATCGTAGATCTAGATTTTGTTTGGATTTTATTTTCATCATGTGTTGAGAATCAGATTTTAATGAATCCTAATCGATGTTCTTATGTTCAAATTGCATGTTCCTCATCGTTTCTTAGATTTGTAAATCCTGATTACAAGTTTACATCTGATTTCCATTTTAGTTGATTGAGAAATCGCTTTCATGGATAGATCTATGCAATTTGAAGGGATTTGATTGTGATTCTAGAGATAGATTACAAGGATCTCCCATTCCCCTATGTTTTTGATGAGTTCTTGATCTTAATGCGGTCTTAGATTGTAATTAATTGAGGAGAGATTCTAAATTAATCGATTTAAGACTAGATAAATTGATATATTCGAGAGGATTGTTGATTTGTATAAGGAACTCAATGGTGTAAGAACTCAATTCGGGTATTCTTTAATGTTCTGTGATTCACATGATGAAAGTAAATGAAAAACAAGATCTAGGTCGTGTTGTTTCTGATTCTAAAACTCGCTTTGTGTTCAACGGTGTTCTTGCTGCTAGTTTTGTTAAGATTAATAGTTTTTAGCGATAATTCCACAATCGATTCTCTTATCGCTGAATAGTAGAAATTGAGCAATTACTAGTACTTATTTCCTTCCCCGTGGACGACCTCGACTTAACACTATACTACGATTCGATAGGTTCGCTGCCTAGTTGTCTTTTGTAGTAGTTGAGAACGAGTTTTTACAAATTTAAACTACATTGACAAGGATTTTTCCACCAGCTGTCTCTACGCCGCCGGCCTATCTACGTAAGCCGCCGGCGTTGAGCGATTACATTGCCGGCTTTGAGACAGTGTTGGTACTGTTCATCATCTTCCTCACTGATCCGATTCATGTTCTTTAAATTTTCCACGTTAAAAACATTACTAGACCGTTTGTAAGTGTTTTTATATCTTATACATAGTCAAACAACGACTCTTAACACTTCTATATACATATATATTTAGATCTTGATTCTTACTAAAACATAGTTAGGGTTTCGGATTGTTACCTCGTTTGAGCTCGTCCGATGAAATTCAAAGCTTGTAGTTGTATTTATTACGTTCCTAAGATTATTAGAAGTCAGTTATAAAGCTTAGATTTGAAAGAAAATCATTTGAATCACATCAACTTACCTTTGAACTCGTATTCAAGGGTTTTTAGTATTGTTTTTCCTTTGATCCGAACTTGATTGGTTTGATCCGTTTGTTTTTCTGTTTTCAGGTGGTTTTAGTTGCTAATTGAGAGTGGATTCGTTCTGGAAGGGTTTAGAAATTGATGGGGGTTGTTTGTTTCTCAATAAAGTTCATTAAACATATATATATAGAGGAAGTAGAAGGATGAAGTTGCGGCTGTTTCCTCCGAATTTCCTTCGATTGTTCTCCTCATTTAGCTATGTTTGATCTGTTATTTTCATTGCAATTAATGTTAGGTTGATGTGGCATTCTATGATTGGTCTTTAGGGTTGTTTTGTTTGACAATTTGGATGAATTATTGATCAAAATCGGCTTCTCTCTTCCTCCATAGTTTTTCCACCGAATTTGCACCGAACACACATATATATATTAATTAATTATTTAATTGAGTTTTAGGATATTTTAACGAGTTATACGAGTACAAATTAGCTAATATTTGGGAGTTTTTGTACAAAAATATGTTTATAGAGTTATACAAAACACTTAGATTATCAATTAATACAATTTTAGGTTATATATATATATATATGTAGTTAATTCATTGTAAAATTTTATCTCCCGGGATTAGAGTTTTCTGAACTCATTAGGTCAATTTTTGTTTTAGGCTTCAATAGCTTAAGAAAACTTGAATTAGATCAATAGCGTGATTTGATTATTTATTTGGAGTTCAAATTTTGAGTTATTCAACGGTTTATGTTTTTGTTGTGTATTTATAATCCTAATGGTTTATGTTTGGATCATCGTTTTCTGTCTATAAGCGTAAATAATCGTTTACTTAGTATTGTACTTAATACGGAAACTAAACTATATATATATATATATATATCTTTAGTTTTTAATACCTGTCATGAAATCTTTATTAATAACGTTTAATTTTAACTAGGGATCTTAAATTTAGGGTTTAAATCTAAGTACAGGCTCATTACTACTCGTTGTTCTAATCTCGAATCATTATCGAGTTCAAAAACAATAATTTAATCTCTTATTTATATTTTTTTATTTAAATCTTATTGTATTTCAGGTTTCGGGTTTAATTTTTAGATTTTCTGTTAATCATGTCTTGAATTATTCATTCAAGACACAAAATCTCGTTTTTGGTATCAACTAAGGTTAAAGAAATTCTTTATTCGAATTCTATATCCTTTATCTAACCAAATTCTAGATATTGATCTATTTTCAGACTTTAATTAAAATTTAAATCTATTAACTAGTTCACCAATCTATTGTAGGGTCGTATACTAATGTGGAAAATTCCTGGGGTTTACATATGCACTCGACTCAAACAACTCCACCTTACTCTTGACAGTCTTAGAAAGCGACTTTGTGGATCAATGCCCACTCTTTCAATAATTATCATTCACTCCATGAATATGCATCCACTTTCGATAATCGCCAATCGCCATTTTCTCATAGATACCCTCTTGTGATGCTATCCGTCAATATATGGTAACAGTTAGTCAAACCTCGCCTTTTTCTATTTACTCACTACCTCTTGCATGTTACCAACTTGATCATTAGAGTGATTGTACCAGACAATCCCTGATATTTACTAATCCATTTTTGTTTTGCATGCCTAATCACATTGAGGCCTCAAATCTAATCTACAATATTGATCAAACTAAGACAACAGCATACATACACAAAAAAAATAAGTGTAATGAAATAAGAGTGTTTAATTTTCCAAAAAATATCTTTCTACCCTGGCTCGCTGGAGTTTATAATTGTCAAAGTGAAAACAACTATGATATGTGTGTTGAATATTGATTAAATAATAAATAGAAATCATAATTTCAACCACATTTATAGAATTGCAAATTCACATATCTAATGTTATAATTTTAATTTGAGAGAAAATGTTATATTTTTAAGGGATGATATCACATTCGATATTTAAATTTTAGTTAATTATACAATTAAGTATTTGAACTCTGAGACTATTAATTTTAGTTCTCAATTGAACTTTTATAAGGTGATCAGTACCATTTTTGTTAACTTCATCTAAAATCATTTACCTATATGGCTTTTTCTTTAACAGCAATTATGGACTACCTTGTATTCTAAATGATTAAAATAAAGATATTCTACTTTAAATTCATGTAAGTGGTGGAAATACCCAAAACAGACTTAACATAGCTAACAATCTATAATTGTTTTAAAAAATCATATATTCTAAATGGGGTAAAAGAAATAGAATATTAAATTTTTAAAAAATCCCCAAAATTAGAAAATTTAAAATATAATCTAAAAAATATTGCAATAGTAAACCGTGCATTAAAAACACAATTTTAAATTATCAACTAATCGTCTTGAAAACGTCATTTTAAGTGCTAGGCTTAAAAGACTTTTTACGTGGAAAATCTAAGAGAATGACTCCGCTTGAAGTCATCTTTCAAATTAACTGCAATATTTTTTAGATTATTTTCTAAAGTTTAATTTTTGGGTTTTTTTTCTTATAAATTACATTTTATTTCATTTTCCCATTCTTAATGGAGTATCAACAAAACAATTTTGAATACATGGAGAAAACCAATTTAACATACAACTTAATATGGAACTAACACGGATAGCATATATAACCTCAAAAAGTCTAAAGTATTAACCAACCATCTAAAATTCAAAAAAAAGATAGACTGTTCTTAGACCACCCACTTTTAGACTCTTATGATCTCACATGCAATACTATCTCTCACAAGCGGTTCTATAATCTTATTTAGCACTTTTTTTTTTTGGTCAAACTATTTGGCACTTACAGTCTTACATGCAGTATCACATGAGATCCCACAATTTTATTTAGTACACCATCAATAAAAAGTATTGCCAAAACTAAGTGATTCAACGACAACCCACCATTTACTCCTATTCAAATAACTAAATGATTTTATCCCATTTAAATAAGTCTCATTTTTCTTTTTTAATATTTAATAAGTTCCATTAGCGGATAATTTGGAGCAATTTTTAAGAAGCCAAATAAGAAACCTCTTACGCAATGCTTTATAAAAAAGTGAAGGCTTGAAAAGATGAATGACTTCTCTTATTTGCTTGGAAAAACTATACATGTTTGTTTTGACAAAAAGCATTTTTTAATACAAAAACGTTTTTCTTTGAAAAACTTTTATTGAAAAGTAACATATTTTTAAATGTTTAACTAATTTAATGATAATAGTTTCCTTTATTTGTATAACTTAAACGTAATTCATATATTTCAAATACAAAAAATAAAAAATACATATAATATAATGAGAAATAACCTACCTAAAAATTATCATAAAATCAATAATAAATGCCATTGGAGCTCATAATGCGAGGAAAAAATGGCTTATCTTTTTATATCCCATAAGTTGTTTTCCCAAAAATAAGCCATGAATAAGTCTATATTTTTCAAAGCAACGGAAAATATTTTCTATTAATTGTCTTATTTTTTCTTAAACAAACATCTAGGACATTTTCTTAAAAAAACATTTTTATTAAAGCAAACAGAGTCTAAGTCCAAATGGGTGTGTTTCAGGCAGTTGATTAACTATTGAAGAAGATATCGACCTTATTTCTTCATTTATTCCAGCCACAAACCACTACTCTCTTATCTAGTACCTCGATTGCACTTCCACCAATCATAACTGAACATTCAAGCAAATTAAACAACCAAACATGAATAGTTATTATCTACAATACTAAATATTTAATGATGATTGATTGGAATAGCATATATGAATACTTAGAAAGTCATCGGCTGATGCAAACTCTTATAACTACTATAATGAATGTTGGCTCAACTATACACGAAATATGTCTAAATGATTTCCTCGAAACAAATAAACCACTACTAGAAAACAAACAGAGACTGAAGGTTAGTAATAAAATTACATGTGATGATATGCTATGCCTATGAACCATTCTATTACCCAGAAATTCATTCTTTGAACAGCCCAACTCCAACCATACTTGATAAATCCAGACGCCCTTGTTATAAATCTCAATCTCCTTCTCAAGTGTGCTATGTTACAACTTACAAGCCTCCATTCTGAAACCCAAAATATACATAAGCAAAGTCCTCTCTGTTATAATAAATTCTATGAACAACAGCTGGAACTGTTTAACAAAGCAAAATCATAGACCACGCAAGACATGATTCATGAAAATCCATCTGGGTCATTTATTTAACAATTGAATTGCAGGAAGAAATTCACCGTTTTCTGTAGACTGGGAATTATTAACAATGATATTAAACAACATAAAGTCCAGCCTGCTGTAACCTCAAGGCTCAATGCTTAGGCGACTCCAGTATGAAATCAACTCCAGATGAAAATTATCTTCAATTACAATTTTAAAGTTCCAAAAAAATTCTAATCACCCACTTTGCACTTGCCAGCATACAGTAGAATTTCGTAAAATGGGTTAAACCATGGGTGAAAAGAAGAGAAATAGTTAAGTATTTTTTTAGTGTTTGCTTCAGCTTGCCTTTCATATAAGCACAGCAACATGTTATAAATGATATCTAGCAAAGTTGAGCTGGTATTTTTACCTTAAAATTAACAATATGTAGCCAAGACCAGCATCTGAAGCTGTGTGCACGCTCAGAATATATACAAATGCTAAATTCAGATTTTCTGGCCTATCTCGGATCACAATGCCCACTAATTCTCCCTCTTGCAAGAATTTTCCTTAGCGGGAGTTCAGATCATAGCAGTCCCTCAGTTGATACGAGTCATGCAATCCAATGTCCACTGCATCGGTTATTAAGCATGGTGCTAGCTCCAAAACTGTTGTGAAAGGTACATTGATTAATATATGGAGACACAAATAACAAGATCTAGTGAAAATCTACCATATACATGACTTTTGAATTTTGAAAACCTCAGAGGCGATGAACTTTGCAGAATGAGCAGCAAAACATGCTCCAATGCATCTTTCTGTGGTTGATCTTGTTATCACTACATCAAAATATATAAGAAGCTTGTCAAATGAGTAATTGACAGAATGGAACCCCAAAAAGAATTTATGCAATGTAAATCTCCCAATATCCTAAAATGAATTGTTATAATGGAAAATAAACTAAGAGACCACACAACAGCAGAACCCTTTAACTTTGAACTATCAATAAAACAGAAAGTTATCTATTCAGGCAATTTGCTACTGCAGCAGAGAGTGATCTAGAGAATCAAATCAAAAGTTTTCTCCATGATGTAACAAAAGAAGAAACAAGAAGGGGTGGGAGAAAAAAAGATATGACTGCAAGCAGCATTTACTTCCCAACTAGACACTTCAATTACTTGAAGGAGATTTAAAACAGACCCATTCTAAAGTAGTAGCGTTAAATAAACAATTATCTCTATAAAGAAGAATGATGACATGTCAGTGAAATAAGTTCTGGACTTCAATGATCAGTTTAAAAGGCAAACTGATAACATGTAAGAGAATAGGGATGAAATGGATTGAAAACTAACCTCTCAGAGCCACCACATTAGATGATAAGACAAATGCATCAGTGATGTGAACCATAGAAGGAGGAAAATTCCCATATCTGCAGTATATTTGTCAATTGAAAAGTTCAACTTCGGTTAAGCCAGAGTAAAATCAGAAAACAATAATAACAATAGAAGTGTTAAGGAAGTTTTGGAGAACTTACCATCATGGCAAGTAGGAAAAACCTGAAATAGCTTGAAATTAGGATTGGAAGGATAAGGTCTTTATACCTGCACAGAACAAAGAAAAATGAGATGCTTCATCTTCTCTTCAAATAAAGTACATTAATTTGGTGACAAAAAGTTTTTCTAACAGTACAAGATATAGCAATATTGAAGCACAAGAAAAAAGGAACCCTTTGCTGGATTTGAAATAGTTTAGGGATTAGAATTTATTATTTCACCCTTGTTTGTGTATAAACTCTGCAAGATGATAGCAGAAAAGTGACTGGTAGTACATATCTCAGCATTCTCAAAGAAACCTCTATGAGGTCAATCGAAGCATATAGATTCGTAAATGGATTTGTATATATAGCCACTTCAATCATGCTCGTCGTTTCTCGAAAGTATCTTTTTTCTGGGAACATGGTCAAGCGGAAATTGCGATTCTTCATCCTCCTATGCGGAAAATGCTTCAGTTTTCCATTCTCATATGAGGCCGGACATTGCAAACACAACTGCAATAAAAAAAGTCCATCTACTGGATAAATTTAGCTCACCTCAACGCTTCTGCTGATGTGATGAAAGAAGTTTTCAACATCAGTAGGAAAACCAAAAAGAAAATGAAGTTCCCCAGAAAAACATCGACTAGTACCTGCAATATGACTAATGGAACCATTATATTACTTCATCTATAATGGAAGAAAAATATGCAAGGAACTAAAGCAACTTGCAAAGAAAGATTATGAATAGAAATCTAATGGAAGAACAGACCATGCCAGATCTCCAAACAAATGACGATGAATTCCATCCATCTTCAGCTGTTCTAAGAGCCAAGGACCTATCTTGAACTATTCAAGGAACATACAGCAAAATGGGAGTGGGAATTCATATATATAGACATCCAGTAATTAGAATATTTATATTGGTGAAGAACAGCCAGCTATGTAAACCGAGTAAAAAAAAAAAAAAAAGCCTTAACAGCAAGGATACAAGCATCCAAAACAAGGAATGCCAAAGCAGACTTCCATAACAAGCCCTACAGTTCAGCAAGCAAATTACAAATCACACTATAAGCTCAAAACACAAGTAATCAAGAGCAAAAAACAACTGCATCAGCATGATCTATCACTCAGTTAAAAACAGACAGGCATTTTCTACATAAACTCCTTACTCAAAACATAAAATCCATTGTGGTGCTTGTAATAGATTGCTTTCTACACCATAAATACACACAGGTGTCATTGTTTGATTCTACGGAATACAATAGGAATCAAACACCTAAGACTTGACAGCCGTTTACTCATTTTTTCTTATCACCACCCTTGCATCTTCATCAAATTCTCAAAGAAAACAACAAGAAATTGGATCTTTCAAATCCTACTACATAATTTCAACCAAAGGCATAATGCATTAATAAGCAATAATTCAGTACCTGCCTATCAATAGTTTCTTGTCGGAGCACATTATGAAGAAGATGCCGATAAGCTTTTGGTTTGAGAAGAATCAGATCGATTAACAGAATCTAACAATAACAAAAAGATAAACAAAACCCATAAGTTCATTTATGGAGCCAAGGTTCAACATTTAGGGATTGAAGGTAGAACAACCAAATCTGGATCCAGGCATCCTTACAACAACTAAATCCTAACAAAATTGTTACCAAGAATGAAAGGATGAAAAAAGCATTAGCATTACTATAAAGAATGAAAAGCAGCTTTGTCCAGTCACTGGCCTATGATCCAAATTAAAAATCCACAAAAAAGCCTTGCCAAAAACAAAATTGCTACAATTTATTTCATTCCTAGAAAATGACAAGCATAATTGCAACCATTGACCACTGTCAGCTAACATACATAGTTGTATCTAATTATCACATAAATATTTGAAAATTACAGATACTTAATTACAACTTCACATTAAATCAAACTATAGAAAACTTTTTGGAGGGGAAAACAAAACAACTGTGTAAATTATTTTCCTATGAAACCACCCTGATTCTAACAACTAGTTTTTCATCAAGGCACGCCTGAAAATGGAAAGGCTACCCCTGAGCACAGAAAGCACCCATAACTGCTGCTTATCCCCATTGCTCTAATAATAGACTATAAATTCACATTAAAAATGTAAATTGATAAATAAATGAATCATCACAAATAAATATGTGTGTGTGTGTGTGTGTGTGAAAAAAGAAATGAATCCCAAATGAAAATTAGTAGATTATGAAAATAAAATTACCATGAATTCACATTCGATGTAATGATCAGCAACTGATTTGCAATTTTCCTGCTGAGAATGTGAAAAAAAAAATTTAAATTGAAAATTGAATGTTGACGTGGGAAGAAATAAAAGGAGAGGAAAAAGAAGAAGAAGAAGGTGATAAAATTTTTTACGCATTTCATCAGGCGGATGTTGCCAGGAGAGTATTGAATGTATAGGGTTTTAATACTCGACCCACACTCCACACACCTGTACTCCATCTCCTTCTTATCTTTCCCTCTTGCTTTTGAGTTGGTTTTAGTCCGTAGATCTTGGAGTGGAAGTGGAAGAAGAACAGAAGAACAGGAAGAAGAACAACTGTGTGCTTGATGGGTCGGACCAGTTCGGTTTGCATCAACTGGTTCTATTCCAACCAAACTAACACTCTGTTTGGCAACTTGTTAAAAAGTAGAAATGAGTAGAAATAGGAGCAAGAAGTGGAGATGAAAGAAAATTGAAATGAGTAGAAAACTTACTTTATGTTTGATAAGGTATAAAGGGAATGGATGGAAAAGAAGAGAAATAGAGTAAATGATTGATTAAATTATCTTTGTGTTTGATTTTAAATCTTCACTTGCGGAGGATAAAAAAGAAAATTCCATATACTGTTATTCCGTTCCGCTGTTTTTTCATCTAATTTTGAAGAGAAAATAAAGTAAGAAAAACCGAAAATATTTTATTTCATTTTTGCCGTTTTCTACCAATTTACGCAGCATCTAAATATGCATTTTCCGTCAATTCCCACTGATTTCTCTTTATTTCAACCACTTTTCTTAAGTTTTCGTTGTATCCAAACACAACATAAAAATGTGTTTGGAATGGCGGAAGTGGTGGATATCTATGTCGTGTTTAACAATCCAACGGAAAGTAGAAACGAGAAGAAAATAAAAGAAAGAAAAAGATCTAAAAGAAAATAATGGTTTTATTCTTTGTCCGGATTGTTATGATAAAAAATGTAAGAAAATCAAATGAATATTACCGTAATTAGACCAAAATATCCATTACTTTTTATGTTTTTCTTTGTTTTTAAGGATGTCTCTATAATTTTGCATCATTTTTCTTCATTTCCCTTGCTATCTCCACAAAGCAAACAGAATTTAATAGGGATAAGATTTCCACTAATTTCTCTTAATTTCTCTTCTTTTTCACTTATATTTTAGATACAAAAAGGTGAATTTTTCCATCAACTTCCTTTCATTTTTGTAGCTTTCACCCTTACAAAACATGGTGCTAATGAAAGGGAAGGAAAAGAATGGAAAACGTTTGTTTAGAAAATTTAATCAGCTAAGGAAATATGATGTCATATATGGAAATGGATGAAAAAAAAATCAACAAGTAGACAAGACAACCACCATAGAATCAATCAATAGCGACGAGATAAGCATCAAACAGCTTTTTCAATAATCTTATTATAGATCAAACAACTTTGAGATGACCATCAACAATGAAGAGATAAGCGTCATACAACTTTTTCAAAAATCTTACCGTAACCCTTTTTCATTGTTCTCAAGAATCTTACTGTAGACCTTTTACTATATAATTTGGAATCTGATGCTTTGTACTATATACTTTCTCTTTACAATTTTACCCTTAGACAAAGACTAAAGCAAAGATATGCCCAGTCCTTTACTTTTCTATATAAATCTAAAGAAGGAGAATCCAGTTAAGCTAGAAGCCACACACTCACACTCAAAACATTTTCCAAACACTCTGACTTTCTTAAACACATTCTCCTATAATCTCCCTTAGCCATCATCCTTAGACATCCTTGTAACAATCTTGTTTTATTGTACAGCGGTTTCAATCAATAAAACTTGTCTTTGTTGTAAGTTTCTCTCTTTCTTCTAAGTTTTGTTAAGGTTTTAACAAAAGGGAATGAAACATTCACTTATCATTAGTAATTTGTATTATCTATTATTCTTACCTTCTCTAATTTGACATAATTCTTACCCGTTATCGTCATTATTCCTTTTCGCTTCACCAGGCCTCCAATCCTATCTCCTTCCCATAATTTTTTTAATTCTTCTCTTCATATTTAAACATACATTAATAATTCAGTTGCCTTTCTTTTATTTTCCTTTCTTTTCATTTCCATAAGTTTCTTTCCATTTTTATTTAATTAAGAGTAACCAAACAACAAAAAAATGAAAAAAAAAATCGTCTTTAATAATAGCTTGATAGTTGAAAATAGAGTTGATTGAGCATGCTGCAAATACTATTTTCTTTTCTATAATTTTAAAAGGGTCATGTTATTAATTCAAATCCGATAGAAAAGTCAACCAAATGTTAGGACTGGACTAGATATCATCACGATCCGGATCTAAACTATGACCTAGATCGAACCATCACTGCTAGTCCCCAATCGAGGCATCGGCCTCCATGTGACAGGTAGGACCCACCAAATGAACCATTGGTTCTGGCAGTTCTAGGTGAGTCCATGGTCTAAACTTGGAGGTTTAGCCAGGTAGGAACCACACAAATGGAACTGTGGCTGGATGCGCATACCCAGCGGTTCCTCAATTACTATTTAAAAAAAAAAGACCAAATATCAAGAACTCAATCCCATACATGTGAAGTACCATCATAATGACCTGTGCCAGCTTACTATTAGAAAAAGAGTGAGAGAAAACAAGACTATCAAGAATTCAATCCCATGCATGTGAAGTGGGGTCATAATGACCTATACTAGCTTTTTAAAGAACCAAAAGCAATGGAAACGAGTCACAAAAGTATCCATATACTATATATTGTATATATTACACCATGTATGAAGATAGGAAGACCAAAGCCAAAATTGAAAACATGAGTAACGATGTACTCACTCTGTATCAGATTCAGTAGTAAAAATTCATACACGACATTACTTTACCTCACAAATCAATACTGTTGAAAAATAAATAATTCCAACGTGTTGAAATTTTTTAATATTTGTAGACGAATTATTTTTGAACTGTTAGGAATCTCGCTAGGTACTGGGCAACTCCTATTTATGCATTCAAATTGGCAAGTAATGTTGGATATAAATTGATGTTTTCGTTTGCACAAATGTCAAACTTTCCTCTATTTCATCTTTAGTCTATGCTTCTTTTACTCCCACTACTCTGTAGCTCTAAAAGAAAAAATCAATAGCTTCTTATTTCTTCTGTGGTTCTTAAAAAAATATGGAAAGAAAGACAAATTGAAGGGAAAGCTACCCGAATGTCAACAACAACCTAATATTAATGTGGACAAGGATGCTGACTGCTATGACTTTAATGAGCCCAAAGCTTTTAACCTTGAATTCACGCCTAACCAATTTCCTCCAGTTCCATCAGGTTTCAAGACGTTTAATCCTCTTTATCAACCACAAGTGAATGATGACTATAACTGTCAAGATCCAAGAGCAGAACCACTTCCACAACATGAAGTTGGGGATTATGGCAATTTGGGCAAAGAAATACACCCTTCTATCGAGGCAGACCCATCAACTAAGCCACATCAACCATATAAGTCTAATATGTTTACTAAACAACTCTGGAAAGTTGAAGGTTCGGACAAGAAGGCAAGGACGCACTATAATTATTACACTGCCAACTATGCTTTTTTGAAGGGAGATGGTTATGGGAGTCTTTCAAAGCATCTCAATTCAAAGCATCCCAGTGAATATGGAATGGATCCATCACCATAGCAAATATCACGGTTTGATCCAAAGAAAAAAGCGAGGCTATGGCAATTCAAGAATGAATTGTATCGTGGTGCGCTGGTACAAATGATAAGTAGGTTGCGTCTGGGTTTCTACACTAATGAGATTGCATATCTTATATATTACCTTCGAGAAACTCTACAACCACATGCTCCTAAATGGAGTGCTCGACAATGAAACAGCATTATTAAAAAAGTATCGAAGAGGTAAGGTGCAGCTACAAGTTTTGTTTGTTGATCTCAATACATGTATCTCCATCTATTTGAATATACGGAATGATAGATGGGGTGAAAGTTCTTATATGGGCATTACATCTCGTTGGATAGATCAACACTAGGTAGTACATAAAAGATTGATTGCATGACGTAAAATGGATGGAGCCTATACAGCCCAAAACATATATGCTACAATACGGGCAATTCTTGACAAATATGGTTTGACTAAAAACAATTTTTGATAAGTTTCTACAATGCTACAGTTAATATGGTTGGTATTTTTGACCTACAATTGTCATGTTAGCCTTCGCTTTGTGGAACATTTTTTTCATATAAGATGTGCATGCCATATCTTAAATCTATGTGTGAAAGACGGAATTGAGTCTTAAAAAATTCGTACATCTCTAATAAAAGTTGTGGTTGACTACATAATGAAGCATCATCAGTTAATAGAGAATGGCGAAAATGGTGTGGTGTGCATGGTCAAAAGCAGAAAAAAAAAATTAAATAAGATGTGCAACAACGATGGAATTCAACTTATGAAACTTTAGCTAGCACAATACCATACAAGGAATTGTTGTGTAGTTTTATCATTGTACATGTACCAAACATACCACTACATCCTAGTGAATGGAATGTTGCTACAATTTGTTGGAACTATTGAAGGTTTTTTATGACTATACAAATGTTATCTCTTGGGTATACAACATTATCAGGATGCTAAAAAAGGTAATATCTAATCCTATTTTACAATCGTGTTTTAATAATATGACTTGCAAGTGGTTAAAGTATTATAAGAAAATTCCTATGATATACAATGCCGTATGGTTCTTAAATCCACGTAACAAAGTAGAGAGACTACAAAAAGTTCTAGGTTATTATTATGGACACGTAGACAAAATATCAGACACTTAAGACATATATGTGATTTCTGCGAGTAATGCCATGAAAGAGACAAGTATGTATTTGTTGAACTTATACTTGCAATTTAGTTTCACATATGGTAGACAAATACCCACCAATATAATAGCTATTGTTAATGCACCAATATCTACCACCGTAGAGAAGCTCGGAGTGGTGCTGAAATGATCCAGACACAATTCAGAAGGAATTAAAAACTTTTGCAATAAATTAAATTCAACTTATATCACAAAGGAACTCAGAGTCAAGTATTTTTTCTCTTATGTTAAAGGATTCCAATTTTTCCCATAAATCAAAGATCTAAATATATGAGGAAAAAATATTTAAAAAATAATAATAAATTAAAAAACATTATAATAAGGTAAGTTAGAGTTTAAAAGTGTTTTTAGATGAAATTTTTATAAAAAAAATTCTAAATAATACAATTGGAGCCCACTTTTTTCATAAAATTATGATTTTACCTCTAATCGGGAAATGGGTGAATAAAAATTTAGAATTTAACAAAAATGGATAGAATAAACTTAGTTAAGTAATTAAACTCACAATTGACACCTAAGTTGATTTATAAGCCCTAAACTAGTCAAATTGTTAACTTTCCAACACATAATGATCTTAAGGGTCAAGATGGTGTCATGTGGCACCATGAGATGAATTTTTTAAACCCTAGGACCCCATATTCCCCAAAAAAATGCTAGCTACCGCCTCCCTCTTGCCTCTCCCTTTCTTTTTTTCTTTTACACACTTTTCTCCTCTTCTCAACGGCTCTCAAGGTCACTTCTTAAAGTAGGTAAAACCCTAATCCCTAAAACCACAACATAAAGCCCCTAATTTTTTCACAATTCGAATATGGTAAATTATCAATAATGTAACATAAAATTTTGAAAAGTCTTTAAGAAGAAGTCACAAAAATAACTCCCGATTTTTTGTGATTTAAGAATATAGAAAGTGTAAACAATTTGACTAAAATCTCTACCAACGAAATACCAAGACTTAAAATGTAACTTCCATAACCTTGAATAATTGATGATCAATCAATTGTTACGGAGCCAAATAACTTAAAAGAAATACACAATACCATCTTTACCTAAAAGTAAGAAGTCACAAGAGTACAAGAATTTCATTTAGGATAAAATCCTTTCATCAAGAAGTAAGTGATTCTAATACCTTAAGTATGAATTACTAATAGATGAAATTAATGATTGGATAGGAATTGAAGAATAGCAAATATCGCACTTGTAATTATGAAGGCAAAACAAATAGGATGCCATATATAAATTTAATCATGATTGGAAGATTACAATATAATGGTTTGATTTGGAAGAAAATATCAAGTTGGCAAAATCATTAATAATCCTTAGAATTAGTTTCCCAATCAAGAGATGACTATGGAAATATTAAGTGTTGGTGGATTAGTAGATATTGTAAGCCTCTAGATTTTTCGATAATATAAGCAAACTCTAAGAACCGGAAGTCAAACAAGAACCCTAAAGTTAACCTAGTTCTATATTTAGTCTAGTGAATCTAGATCCGGCAATCCCGTGATCTTAAACCCTAGACAACAAAATTAAGATAATTGTGGAATATGGTTTGTAATAATATAGGAAAGCTTAAAATATCATATTCATAATTTTCTAGTGTATTTCATATCTAAACGGGATCAGTTCTCAAAAACAGTGCCCTGATGCAACGGATAGTGAAAATATTCCGACAACACCAATAGACTCGTAAAAATATAAGGATTTCAAAATTATCAGTTTTAGAATTTTTCGGCAACTAAAAATATCAGATATAGGCCGTTTATGCGTATTTTCTTTACTACCGGTATTTTAATTGTCTAGTCTACTATTCATAGTACTTTTCTATTATTATATTCATCTATTATTATCTCTGCTTTTTCTTATACTCTATTCTTACACACTACCATACCTATACCTTACAATTTACCTTCCCCATACAACTTTAATCATATTACACTTTACACATTACTTCTTTTATTACAAAACAAACAAAATAAATAAATTCCTCCCTCCTATACAAGGCAAACTGGCGCCCTCGCCCTCTATATCAATCTCAATTCATTTTCTTTTTTAATTTATTTAATTACATCTAATTTCCACTCCAAAACTCTATAAATACTCCCTTCTTCCTTCATTCTTTCACACAATTCATTTCCTACTAAAACTCTACCAAAATCACTCCATAAAATCCTTCTCTCAAATTCTCTTCAAAGTTCTCTTTTCTCTCCATAAAACCCTTTCCCACATATTACTACAACTCATTCTATCCCTCTTCAACAAACACATAAATCTTAGGTAAAAATTTCTCTTATTCACTCATCATGTTCATTTAACTAAACATGAGCTTAGTGTATGTTTCTTAAAGAAGCAACAATATGTTCATGTTTTTTTTTTTTTGTTCATGTCTCCGACTATGTTTTTATTATGTTGTTGTGAGTATTGTTATTATTATTTGTTCTAATCTAACTTCTATATAGTATTATGTATATTATGTATATATTTCTTTAGAGCATATAGCTCACTTATTATTTATTTAACTTCATGCTTTGCAATTTATTTATTTATTTCATGCTATTATTAAGACTAGTCTTTCTAGTCTTAGACTTTTCCATATCAAGTCAAAACAATTTTCTTTCTTTTCTTTTCCTTTCTTCTTGGGACTAGTCTATTCTTAGTCCCGGGATACCTTGATGAAGCTAAGGTTCTCAATACTTGACTTTACTTTTATGCTCTTATTACATTTATCTTATTATGTTGTTTTAATTATATTTCTCATAGTTACATATTCCCATTCATGCATGAACATGTTGATATTGTCTCAACCATAATGAAAAGGAGTTTTCTTAAGTAATAAATATATGAACTCTCTTTAAAAATAAATTTTGTCATATAAGAAATTATTTTTCCATAAAGACTTAAAGTTTTATCTTAACAAATATTTTCTAAAGTTAGACAAGTTTAGCTCAAGTTTAATTAAAAATACTATATGAGATTTTATCAATGAATACATTAAATAAAGTTATCACAAACTCTCTTTTTAAACCAATGAAATAAGAAATTTTCTTTAAACTTAATTGTTTGTTTACACAAAAGTTTTCTTAAACTCATATGTAAAGCTTTCATCAACATACTAAGGTTTAGATAAGTTTTACAAAATTATCAACGAATAACCTTTCTAAGGATGAGCTTTACTTAGGAAATAAAAATAATATATAACTTATAAGATCATTGATATTATTTAAAGTGGATCTAACTTTAGAAAACTTTATAACACATAACCAATAAATGTTTAGAAAAACTACATTTTCCAAACTACTAGAAATAAAGTTATGGGAATCTTAAAAGATTAAAATTACTTTTTGAAAAATTTAACTATTATCAAAATTAAGAATGGAGTTAAAAGAAGGAAATACTTACTAATAAATTTTCTAAACAAAACTAAAAAGGAATTTTTCAACTCTTAACATTTTCTCACTTTTAAGACACATTGTTTTACAAAAAATCATTGTTGAGACAACACCACTAAATTCATGCTTATACTTTGAGTCTATATGTATATATTCAAAAGATTTTTCAACCATACAAATATCTCTATTTTTGTACAATAATTCTTGAATGAAGAAAATTTTGAAAACTTAAGTTTCAAAATTTGGAATTTTCGTAACAATTTTGTACGTCACTATTTCGAGACCTAAATAACTTTTTTTGATAAAAATGACCTTAGAAATGGTTAGATCTTTTCGAATAGGTAGAGATCGGTATATAATATGTGAAATTCCGAGTTAAAATGAGCAAGTTATGGCCATTTTAAGTTGGGATTTCCATTCATGCGAATTTTGATGAATTCAATAAGATAGAATTATAGAGTTTGAATAGATCTTGGATGAAATACTCATTTCGGGTATTTCTTTTGTTTAGGTGTCGAGGACCAAGATCTTCTCTTCCCTGAGGATTACTTCGACTCATAGAAGATTGCTATGGATAAGTGAGTTTCCTTTACGTTTACGTATTCGTGCATGTGCTTGTAGAATAGAGCACTAGATGTTAGGAAAAGATAAAATTGATATGCATGTGGGATATCATGGGAATTATGTATGCGAATTATTATGTGCGATCAATGAACGATAAGTATATCGGAACCTGATCTGTGATTGATATAATTGTTTCTATGTATGTATTGCTATGTGCGCAATTATTGCTTGATCGCTTTAAATGGTTTAATGTCATATTGGAATCCCCATATAATAAATTGCTCATGCATATCACTTAGAATATCATTTCAAAATTTTGCTACTACCCTCAGCGTGGGACCAGAAAGGTAAGCTGCCTAACTACATCTTGAGAATTTAGGACGTTCGGGGAATATGGCCTCAAGTTGTAGCCGAGCCAGATCGATCGCTTTGGGTAAAGAAAGCCTGAGGACTAGTAGTACTGTTCGTTGAAACCCCAAGACGTGCGCGAACTTTTAAGGAGGTCGTTTGGGGCCCAGTTCAAATCATTCCTTAACCATCGATGGAGGGGTAAATCCATTACATATATGAAATCGGATAGTCGTATATACTGTTTGATCATATGATTGTTGCATTTCATATGCTTGTTTAATGAACTTAGTTGAATACTTGTTATGAGTACTTTTTCGTAAGAAATATTTCACTAAGCTAGTTATGCTTATACCCCTATAGACTTTTGATATTGCAGGATCGTTATTTTGCACCCGAGACCATCTTGATCATCCGGGTAGAATCTTTATTTTGGGAAGCTTTTGTAGGAACTCTGTTTTGAAGTCTTAGAGTAGATTTCTTCTAAAATCTTCTAGCTTTAGTTATTTATCTTAAGAAAGACCATGTTGTTATGGAAATTATCAGGGGAATGCCCCTTAGAAGTTGTAAGACTTTATATTTCGATGAAGTATATGAAGTGTTGTTTTGTATGTTCCGCTGCTAATATCTTAAAATGCATTACTCCACCAGTCTCCCTTTGGTGTGAATGTATGCCTTGTACCGATATAAAAGCTTTTGAGCAACTGAGGTAGTCATTCCTAAGTTTTAATATTGTGTATAGTGGGCTATCACGTTTAAGGTACCCATTGGGGCGTGACATATATTATGTATGAGATTACTGTTTGAATGATTACAAAAGGATTATGTGGAAGTTTTGGAGGAACATAGGAAGGTGAGAAACCAATCATCCTATGTTGTGATATTTATGCAGCTGATCAAAGTTATTTAACCTGAGAAGATCGTCATATGTGGTGATAATCAATACATTCATAAAAGGAGAAATAAATAACTAATCAATTAAATGGACTAGGATTGGATCCACATAGTTATTTTTTAATAGTTACTAGAATTAGAGTTAAAGACTAAGTCATTGATAGTTAAATTATGATAATATGGATGGTTCAATAGTTATTCTCCAATGGAGATAATTGCCTAGTAAGTGGAAGATACAGTATCTATTTAAAATATCCAAGCTGTAATGTCGGTGATAGAAATGAGAAGTTGTTGAATTAATAATGAAAAGAAAAGTTAAGATAAAGATAAGGAAAACCCCTCAAACATTGGTTACCAATTAAGAGGGTCATGGAAAGCAATGACTAGACTTAGACCACAAAATCCAAAATTCGTAAGGTCAAAACCTTAGTTCATGAAGTCCGGACCTCACTTAAGAAATCATAAATATTTTCTAGAAAAGCCTAGGTCATATGTGTGTGTGTGTGTGTGTGTGTGTGTGTGTGTGAACCCCTAACGTTTTCAAAAAGTTTAGAAGTAAGCCTTAGTATTAGTGACGGGATCAAAAACCCTAATTTGTGCCAATTTAATTAGAAACCTTAAGAATCTTATCCGTGAACTGATAGACTCGATATACTTAAAATATGAGTCATACAAAATTAGCTAATGAAACCCAATTCAATTACCTAAGAAAGCAAACAACTATCGACATGAACTATGTATCTAACAAATCGTTTAGTACGTCAAATACTATATCATACGATTGTAATATCAACTAGCAAACATACAAATCAAGAAAAATACTAACATGATATTAATTTACTGATGTAGAATGAAATCATATCAAAAAATTAATTCATAATTTAGTCAAATAAAATGAATACATTGTAAACCCTAGAGTTCACATCGAAATCAAAAACCTAAACCGTATTAGATTAAACCTAAACCCTAAAAACCCTAGATCGAATATCATATGAATTAGGTTAAACTCGAAACCTTAAAACTTATTCGAGTTAATTCGGAACCCTAGAAACCTTAAACGGGATCAGATAAAGATTCAATAACCTTAGATATCAGATGAATTAGGTAAAGCTCGAAGCTTTAAAGGTAAGTCGATTAACAAAAACATATTACTATCAAACATAATCTTAATACAATAACTAAATCGATCCTAAAATCCTACTCTAAACAATTTGTCTATCTAATCATTAACACATAAATCAAGACAATATATTCAAATAATATTTAATAGTAAAATAATATAAAATAATTTCCTATAATACAAAATTAAATTATCGAGTCAAAATTTCATTAATTAAACTAAATAATTGTCGTGCTCGATCGCTAGCATACAAACCGGGATAACAAAATCATATAGCAATTAATGATAAAATAATATTAAATTATGTTTCTAACATCATATACTAATTATCAAATTATAAAATAGTCAGTTGAACAAATTTTTACGTGTATCTTGATTTCTACCGGTAGATATTTGTCATTCATTTACTATTCATCACTATTCACATCAATCAACTTTATTTCATATCCATCTCCTCTTTCACTCTACTTCTTAAGCAAGTTTACCTCCTTTATAAATACCCCTCATACACCACACGTTTTCACTACTTACACTCCTTTCTTTCATTCATTCTTTTTTCTTCTCTCTTCCTCTCCAAAACCGGTGCGTCACACACCCCCCCCCCCCCCCTCCCCCTCTTTTTTTCCTTTTATCTTCTTTCACTTTTCTCACTTCATTCACTTCTATAAATACTCCATTCCACATTCATCTTCACACTTTAGACACACATAAACACTCTCAAATACTCATCTATATTATAATCATCATCATGTGTATGAGTAAGACTCAATTTCTATGTAAGTTATCCCAATGATGCTTCAAGCTAGGGAAGGAAATGCATAGCATCATACCATGTTATTTGTTTATGAAAAGTTTATGTTATTTACTTCTTGTGATCTGACCTAACTCCCTATATATGTAAGTATATGTATATAATATATATCACCTGGAGCATAAAAGCTCACTAATCTAACTTTTCTAATCTATCATGTAATTTACTTTTATTTTCTTTACTTTCATGCAATTTATTTCTTGCAAATTTATTTTCGAGACTTCGCCACTTCAAGTCTTAAGAAGACTAGTCTTAAATCTAGTCTTAGACTTATCCATAATCATCTTATGAGGAGTTGTCCATTTCAAGTCCCAACAAGTCTTGTCTAAATCTAAGACTTCCATTTTAATTTTCATATTATCTTGGTGACTTGTCCACTTCAAGTCTCGGAAGCCTTGTATTAATGATAAAATGAGTTTTGAACTAAAATGCCATGACAGCTAAAAGTTTTAAATTTAAAAGTAAAATCAAGATGACAATCCTAAGATTGTCATTATATTCACTTACTTATTTAGAAGGTCTGTTATAAAAGTGAGAGATTCGTGAAGTCATGAATCTCCACATATTGACAATATTTTATTATGTAAAATAATTTCAAAAACTCATTTTCAATATATGGAATACCCCTCAGTGAAAAGAGAAATTTGAAAACAAACTCCATCCCTTGTTTTTCCTAAAATGTCATGACATGTAGAAAACAAATGAAGATGTGAAACTTTGATTTTACTTCTCGAGACAATTTGATTTTGGTATTTCAAAAACAATCAAACAAAATAAGTTCATGTTCAAATTTTATTAAGATGTCATTACATAAATAAAGAGTCATGAAAATTTTCCATGAAAATTTTGCAACTTTGGAATTCGTTTCTCAAAGCACATGAACTCAATATCTTTCTACTAGAATAGTTAAGTGTTTAAAAACTTTATTATGGAAACTTCTTTAAGAAAATTTTCTCGAGCAACATCACTAAGATCATGAGTGTGGAATGAGCTATTATCCATGTCTCATTTATATTTGAACTTAGAAATAATAAACGAACCATAGAGAATCTTCATAGAGTAAAACTCTTGCAAAATATCAAAACAAAGTTGAAAGACTTCAATGACTTCATATGACCAATATGACTTTAAAAATAAATAGAATAGTTGAAGTAAGTAGAAATCGACTACTCATATGCAAAAATTAGACTTAAAATGACCAAATTATGGTCATTTTAAGGTTTAAACTAGGCTACCGAGAAATACAGCCAGAATAGTAACCATATAAGTAAAGTTTAGAAGAAGTTGATATGAAATACTCATTTAGGGTATTTTCTTGTTCAGGTGACGAGGGCCCTAAAGCTATACTCCCTAAGAATCACTTTAATTGAGGATTGCACTGTAGACGAGTGAGTTTTTCCTTATGATTTCGTTACTTTGCTTATTTTTGTAGTTAAGGTCTAGACTAGGCTATCGAGAAATATAGCGAAAATAGTAACCATATAAGTAAAAGTTTAGACAAAGTTAATCTGAAACACTCATTTCGTGTATTTCCTTGTTCAGGTGACAAGGACCCTAAAGCCACACTCCCCAAGGATCACTTCGACTGAGGATTTTATTATGAACAATTGAGTTTTTCCTTATGATTTCGTTATTTTTCTTATGTTTGTAGTTAGTTGCACTAGATATGATAAGATAGAGATAAAATAAATACGTGTAGGATTCATAGGAAATTGCTTGTGTTTCTATGTATGTGATAAAAAGAAGTTAAGCATATCGAAACTATCATTATGATAGTTTAAGAGTGCCATTTATTTTTCATTTCAATTATTATGTGTATGATGAATTGCTCGATCACCCAACAAAAGAATCATGCTTCTAATAGGCTTTAGTAAAATAAACGGACATGCATTGCATCATTGAGTCACATTTCTTTTAGCTCGTACTCCTATGCAAGCGATTGGGTGGATTGCCAACTAATAATGCAATCATGGATCAAGCATGAGGAACTAAAATGTTCTAGGAATACGACCTCACGGAGAACCCAAACTGTACTAATTGCTATGGGTAAGTGCTCGGGGACTAGCAATAGTAGTCGCAATGACCTTTTAAAAGCAATGATGGGCGCAAATACCCTTTTTAAATGCATTCCCTAACCCTTATCACGGAGTGCATAAACCCACTCTATTTATGGTTTCACTAAGTTGGATATAGCTTACCTCCCAAAACTTTGCTTTTTGTAGGAAAAACGAAAGTTGGGATTAGGATAGGACTCAAGCACAAAGCATACCAAAGATTAAGTCAAGCTAACTAGAGGATTAGGAAGCTATAGTCTAAACTTAGATGAGACAAAGATTGAAACTTCATTTCTCTTTCTTAAACTTTCCTTATCCCTTTAGTAATTTCTTTGTAGTTAAACGATAGGCTTGAGATTACCTTATCTTATCTTTTGATAGGATATCTGATGCTCTGCAATCCTTGTGATTTGTAGAATTATCGGTATCCAAAACTATTTTCTCAATAAATGTATATATATATATATATATATATAATACAGTGAGAGAATAATTACTTAGAGTCTTGTAAACTCTAACTTATGGGGCAATCATCATGTTATGAGTACACGTGTGAGATGATGACCTTAGAACAATCCTACTAAGCCTCCATTAGGATCATGACACACCATTAGTATTGATTAAGCCTAATTAACTTACGGCTTTTACTGATTACTTTATATTATTTATCTTACACTAGGAAAGGATGGTAATGACAAAAGATTAGAAGGAGAAGAAAGTGTTTAAGCTTCACAAAATTCGTAACAAGGTAAGAGCTTAAGATTTTAAGGTCTTATTAAGAGTTTTTGGTGTTTTTGAGCTTAAAAACTAACATAGGTCATTGGGTACAAGATTGGAGAAGCTAAAAATCAAGTTTATAAGATATTTTGGTACATCATAGTATAGTTCCACTTGAAAGAAGTTATTGAATATAAACTATCAAGGTAAGCTACTAAACCATGCTTAGATGATGAAGTTTATGGTATCTTAGATAAATACACCTAAAGTGGAGTTTAAAGAGGTCATATTTAAAAAAAATCTTTGCTGGAAATTTGGGGGTTTCCATTGAAATTTATGACATGGTTATTACATATGTGAATTCTTAACGAATAACAAGTGTTGGGATATTTATGTGTATTGTAAGTGTTATAAGTGGGTATATGGCATGGGAATTTAGAATAGTTTGATTATGATCATGTATTAATTATTGAAGAAACTATGAGTGTGGAATGAATTACAAGGCCAATTGAAGGTTTGAGAAGAGAATTAAAGGAATTTGTTGCATTTGCGTGCTATGTGGGTGTGGCATGAATGTAATGTGTGAAGTGGAACATTTGAAATCTGAATTTTTTGTTAAGCATTAGAAAATGATGGCTAGGTGATATATATGAAGTTATAATATAATAAGAAAGGTATGTTGACGAATGAGTATGTGCAGGTAACAGGAATTGTCAAATAGTGTAGAATTGATAATTTTTATGGAAAAACATGATTCAATTGGAGTAGATTAAGTGCCAAATTGAAATTGGAAATGATAGATAATAATGTAAAGTATTGGGGAAAAATATCTCGTTAGGAAAAGAATGGAAGGAATATCAAACTTTGGCTATAAATGACATATTTGGCAAATCGGGAAACTTGGAATGTAGTGAATTGTATACAAGTTGTTCTAATTTATATCAACTAGGAAATTAACATTTCTAAGCTAAAAAGGTTGTAGAGAAAATTCAATGGGAATGAGAAATGCTTGGTAAGAACATGGGATACATGGATAATTGTGATAACTATTGGATTGAGAACCAGTTGCTTATAAGATGGAAAGATCTTGTCGCTATTAATAAATACATATTGGTGACATAAGAAAATTGATTTCATGGGTGACATGTCAAATGTGCTTAAGTTATAAACCCTCAATTTTAAGGAATTTAGAAATAAAACTTAGAACCAGTATCAAAACCAGAACCCTAAAGTCAAACCAAGTCAACCTTAAACCCTAGAAACCTTGGATATGATAAGATAAACTCTAGAGCCCTAAAATCTTGAATGAGTTATGTAAACCTAGGAAAAAATTAAATAAAAACCCTATACCCTAAATGGCTTAAATTCTCAAAACCTTAATCGTTCCAGACTCGTTTCAATAATGAATTCCATATCTGAACACTAGCACGTAAATCAAGATAATTTAATCCAATAAATAATTAAATTCAAAATATTAATATTTATTTATATTATATTAGTTGTAATTTTATCGATCATTAAAAATGTCATTTTATGATATTTATACGCGTATTTTACTTTCTATTAGTAAATAAATTGTCTTTTTCTACTATTTATTCCTATTCACTACAATCACTTTTGTCCCCATATTTACAAACCTATTTCTTACAAAACATAACCTACATCTTACATTTTATATTTTCCATAAACCTACATCTAATCTATCACCTTTCTTTTACTTTCTCTCTCTCTCTCTTCCTTAAGAAGGATTGTTGCCCCCCTCCCCCTCCTTTTCTTTCTATTTTCCTTTCTTTTTCAATTTCTTTTATGCATTAATTCATCTAATTTTTCTCTATGAATACCTTCATTCTCTTTCACTTTTCACTTTATATTTTTACTACTCTTCCTCACTTTCAAACTCTCTCCATTTCTCTCCCAAAATTCCCTCCTCCTCTTCCTCGCTATCTTTTCCTTAAGGCAGATATATGCCATAACACCCCCTTCCCCCTCAGCCATCATACACACATACACACACACATCCATACACCTTGATTCTTTTCTTTTAGTTAAACACTCATGCTTTTCCTCCATATTTTTTCTATGTGTTGTTATATATAAGTTTCATGCATCTTCCATGGAGAAAAACTCTCCCCATGATGCTTGAAATCTAGGGATGAAAATGCAAGTTTGAAACTAGAAATGAGTTGTTATGGTTATGCTACCATGCTTATGTTGTTTACTCCTTCTGATCTAATGCAATTGTAATGCCCTAATCTAAAGCGTTATCAGCCCGCCACGTGTCACTACCAAAGATTGACATGCGAAGGCTATAATTGCTAATCACCAAATATATATATCTCAGATATCTCCAAAATCTCACAAATAAAATATACTCATAAAATAAAATGTCCTCAATTCTTCTAAATCATAAACTAAACAAGTCAACTTTAAAGAAATAAAAGAATCTCTTAAACATCATAAAATTTTCAAAGATAACTAATCAAATATAAAATTTTTCCTCTTGATCCACTATTCATAATAGTCTAATCTCAATTTTTAGTAGAAGGGTCAAATCCACTATCGTTTTCCCCATAATCCACGAAGATGTCGTATCCTGTCAAATCATAAATAATAGGATCTTCACCTGTACCTATGGGAAAAATAAGAATTGAGCGAAAAACACCCTGTATGCCAAACCAAAAACACATGCACATGATCATACAACACAATATCACATACAACTTAAATGCCAATGCAACAAGCACAATTTGTTATCTTTTCTCAAGCCTGCAACCAACACAGTTTAGGACTATAGATCTCTAATCCTAAACCTGGAGTAACTCATGACCCCGATAAAAACCATATAGATAGTATATATATATATATATATATATATAATTATGTTCCACAATTAAGCTGGTAACGACTCCTAATCTACCAGAATCATCTCCAAGTGCAGCTCCATGCGGGACAACACGACACAAGGATCATCAGGTTGCCAACATTAGTATCACACTCCTACATAGTCTTTACTAACCGCAGCCACTCATAATCAACACTCGATTCAATTAAAGTTTAATATAATTAAGTCAAATTTATAAACTAATCCTATAAGCACAAATAATCAAACATGGTAAGGTCGTACCTGATATTACTTCCAACTCAAATCCACCAGCAAGACTTCTTAAAGAAAAGAACCCTAATCTCTCAAATATCCCGGATCAACAATATGTCTCAATTAATTTCAACTTGCAATACATAGTTAAACCCTAATCCTTTATTTCATAATATCGCTCAAAGAATCTATAACTGTAAATATAAATATACAAAAGATAATTAACACACATGTCTTTTTTGTTCACGATTCAAAGAAACTGTCCGACACAGCTTTCTCCATAATCTCCTAATCTCTCTACAACTTCCTTCAACACATATATGTAAAGTCTCCAATTAACAAAATTTGAAATACAACCACAGTTGAATTTCTTTGAACAACAATATTGAATGGATTCTTATGTACCCAAAACTTGTAAATCTCAAATTGGAATAAGAACCCTAATCCATAATTCTCCTGAATTTCAATAATAAACTGAACTCACAACCTATAATCCTCAAATCGTAGAAATTATAAAACCCTAAGAAAGATATTACCTTTTTCCTTTGAATCATAATCTCCTAGATCTCTAATCACTATAGGGTTTCGTCACAACTCTTGGATCTCCTTCAAATCTGTAGAATAACTCATATTAGAAAGATTGAACTAAAGAGAATGATTGAAAAAGACTAGAGAAAGACCTACTTACCTAAGGTTTTGCTGAGGAAAAGATGTGATAAGGTCGTGGGGTCTAGGGTCTATTTATAGAGAGACTTTACTTAGGAAAAATGCAGGTATATTCTGGCCTTTATGCCGACGGCTTAGGAACTTACACCGGTAGCCATTAGTCTAGTGTATGACCATTTTCCTCAAAAAATTTCGAAGCTTCAACGCTAAAGTTTAGGCCGTCGTCCATGGTCTTTAGGCCAGCGGTTTAGGATTAAACACTGGCCCGGCCTAAGCCAAATTCATCCAATCATTTGCACGTGACTTCCTCGTGTCAAATTCATCTGGTTAAGGTCAAAATACTCTTTTAAACAATACTTACACAGTGAGCA